>CAMRHE010000275.1:752500-992500 GCA_947044405.1 Leptodactylus fallax | reverse complement strand
TGGATAAATGGCCATATTATCGCATCTCTTTCTTTCTGCCTGAAATATTTCAGCAATTTCAGACCCGATATTTAAAATTCTCCAAATGTCTTGTAAATTGAAAAGAAGCTAAAATCTTTGAGAAATGTTCCAGTAAAATGACTCTATAAAATTTTATGACAGAGCATGCACAGGCTCAGAAATATCTGCTCTGCTACTCTCGGCCCCAAAGTTCTGCAGGCAGTTCAGATTACCTGCTGCCTCCAGGGTGATCGATGGCTTTTCCAGAAGTTTCCATTCTTCTGCCAGGAGCTTGTAGAAAATGAAATGTGCCACGTAAGAACCAATATATTCGCACCCACTGCATCGGCTTCTAGATTCACTGATAAGAAATTAGTATTATTATATTTATTCATTATTTTAAGTGTGTGAGGGGGTATCTTTTAATCATTCACGATGGTGTTCATGCAGAGAAGTTGACCACTAGGGGGAGCTCTGAACTCAACAGTGTATCTTTGAGCCCCGTGTATATATGTATGCACTAAGGTTCTCAGCTCCCCCTAGTGGTGGATGCAGGCTCTTTTAATTATTATTTATTATGTTATTATTATTTTGTATATGTGTGTAATGGTATGGCATTGTACATGTACTGTCTGACAAACCATGAGATTAGCTCAGTCTCATGTCTATGGTCAGCTTTACAATGGTTTTGTCCTTGAAAGTAATTTTATAATAATTACACATCATCCCCAATCCACAGGATAGTAGATAAGTATTTGCCAAGGTTGAACCTGTTACAGAATTGCTGCTGATGTATAGCAGGTAACAGATAGGATCAAAGGATCACAAGCAAAATAAACCGGCTATAATCTAACGTCAGTCTAGTCCGCTACCCTGAGGAATTCACCAGAGTCCGCCACAAGGGAGGATGGACTAGGATGCTCGGGAACCAGGTTGTAGCCCCAGAACAATGTGTCACAAAACATGTGCACTTGTAGTTTAAGGACCAAATCAGAAAACCTATAGCAAGCAGAGAGACTAATATAATGGCCAGGGTCAAAAACCAGAAGGGTACAGGAATAGCCAAAAAGAAGGCAAAGAAATATCAATAGTCAATGCCAAGGTCGAGTCCAGGAGGTGTCAGATAAAACCAAATCAGCAAAGAGGGGTTAACCAGAAAAACAAGCCAAAACCAGTAAACCAGGGTGAAGTGGAGCTGACTCTAGAGGTTCTTATACCTGGGCAAATGTTCTGATTTCTGCCCTGGTATTAAATACTCTGGCTACTATTGAATAATCTGGTGGCTTGTTGCCACCCCTTCTGGCACTCAGCAGCTAGTGCACATGCCCCTTTTACCCCCCCCCCCATGCCCCCCACCGGGGCAGCGTCCCTGGGGTAAAGTATTAGGAGTGATTTATGAGAACACAGGAGCCTGGATACAAGAAGCAATCACAGGCAGCAAACAGTGTCAGTGTCAGGTTAAAATACCCTGCCTCTGCATCCCAAACCTCTGGCTGGCTGATCAGTCTCACACAGAATTTGGCAGGTAGGAATACCAACCTTAAAGTGACAACCACATGATAAATACATATGCCACGCAGAATAACTCCCAGCAGTGCTGCACAGAAGGAAACTACACCTGGGTGCAGGAGCACCGATATTAAGATTCCAGACACAACCCCTGTAACCTCCACGGATCACAAGTATGGGGGTCCCATGTGGTATGTAGGAATAGAGCCGCATTTTGTGCATGCGTGCTGACACTCCATTCGGTTCTGTAGTGCTGTATTAGGCTTCCCTTAGGCAATCCCACTTATATGGAGCACATGGGGCTTGGGTTCTTGTAATTAGTGGGTTCGCCAGATGTTGGCCCTCCACTATTTAGACAGACCCTGTATCCAGGGGATAAGGAATAAATTGTAATACCCCTTTAAAGAACCCCAGAATAAAAACTACTGGGTAACACCGGCAAATCACTTTTCTAACAATTTCACAAGCCTTTGCGGTCTTTACGATTTGCTCCATTCAGGAGTGACCTGTATCTTGTGCATGGCTTCTGGGAAGATTTCAAGCGTGAGTTTTTTATGTAGCTATCTATAGTTTGCAGATTAAAGATTTCCATTCTGCAAAGAATCAGAATTTGTGGCTGTGGAATAAAATCTAGAATGTGGAGTAACACGTAATACGCCAGCTCACCACAAAGCAATCTAAAGAATTGGATTCCCCAAATTCCCAGCACTGCATATTCTTCAGACTATTTCATCACTAAGGCTGATGGATTGCGCAGGATCTTCTATTTTCCTGCAGTATTTTCAGATCGCTCCATCTGTGGTAACAGAAGAGAACCCAACAATAACCCAATAATTGCAGGATTTGCTATTTTGGATATTGTCATAGATGTCCTTAGATATGTTACATATTCTGGTGTGGAGGTCCTTGCCTTATCAAACCACACTACATCGCTCAGGAGAACCACAAGTACCAGCTAGTGATGTTATCCTCTCAAAGTACAAACTCAGCACTGCTACATGTTTATGCAATAGGACCAAGTGCATCTACCTGTCTGCAAGGCTTGTGCCAGGCAGGGTGTAGCCAGGAATACACAGGCAATATAAAATCCAGAGTGTGCCAGGCAAACCAAGGGGGCTCAGAACATTTGTGGGTTTGTCTTGGCTGCCAAGTATTTCTCCTAATGTTCAGTTCAATCCCTCTCAGTCTTCATTTAATAAAAATATTTGTGGGCTGAAGTTACTGGGTTGGCAGAAGCTTTATTATATAGAATGTGTCTAGACTGCTTTATAGGATTAATAGCCTCGGCTATGGAGGACTGGCATTTTATGGGCTCACGGTCGGCAAAATTAAAGGGATTGTTTAGGAATAAAAAGAAGGTCTATTTTTTTTCCACAAATCAAAACAGTGCCACTCTTGTCTATGGGCCAAATCTGGTATTGCAGTCAAACCTGCTTCATTTGAGTAGAAATGGGTTGCAATGCCAGGAACTACCTGAGGACAACTGTGATGCTGCTTTCTTTTTGTATTCCTGGCAACCCGTTTAACAGGTAAATGGGGCCAAGGAGGAGAGTGAGCGACAAAGAGGGTGGAGGGCTGCTCTGGCAGCTGTCAGAAGTGTTAATACCGATGTTAGAACATTATACAGATTGTGCTCCTGCAGGCAGCATAGGATAAAAGGAAAATATTTAGATCAGGGATGGATACAGGGAAAGTAACTGTGGGAGCCTATAGTAGAACTTGACCATAACCGTCTTGGCAATAAATTGCTAATGTAAAATGTGATTCACAGTACAGGGATAATACACACAGAGATGTCACAGTACAGAGATAATATACACAGTGATGTCACAGTACAGGGATAATACACACAGTGATGTCACAGTACAGGATAATACACACAGAGATGTCACAGTACAGGGAGAGGATGTCCGTACGATACACACAGAGATGTCACAGTACAGGGATAATACACACAGTGATGTCACAGTACAGGGATAATACACACAGTGATGTCACAGTACAGGGATAATACACACACGTGATGTTACAGTACAGGGGGAAACCCGGTGCCGCGGGATCCCCATGTGATGTCGCAGGGATAATACACACAGAGATGTCACAGTACAGAGATAATACACACAGTGATGTCACAGTACAGGGATAAACACGTGGGGGGGGGGGCGGGGAATACACACAGTGATGTCACAGTACAAAGATAATACACACAGTGATGTCACAGTACAAGGATAATACACACAGTGATGTCACAGGGGGGGGTACAAGGATAATACACACAGTGATGTCACAGTACAGGGATAATACACACAGTGATATCACAGACAGGGATAATCCGTGACAGGGGTAATACACACAGTGATGTCACAGTACAGGGATAATACACACAGTGATGTCACAGTACAGGGATAATACACACAGTGGTGTCACAGTACAGGGATAATACACACAGTGATATCACAGTACAGGGGTAATACACACAGTGATGTCACAGTACAGAGATATACACAGTGATGTCACAGTACAGAGATAATACACACAGTGATGTCACAGCACAAAGATAATACACACAGTGATGTTAATTTCAACTATATCTTTGTCCCTAGGACACAGCTATGATTGAACAGAATGTTAGAAAAGTAAAGAAAGTCAATTGACATGGATTAGAGCTGAGGGAATGTTTCACCCTTCAGAATATTTGGCTCATTGAGCCCCCCAGTGTGTGTTATCATTTTCCTGCAGTGCCATCACCTCCAACAGTTTTGTAGATCTTACTTTTTTGGAAACTTTTTGTATGATTGGCAGATAATACATTGTGTGGTGTCTCGGGGCGCATTGTCCACATCCTGCAGCTGGATTCTATTAGCTTTTCGGATTGTTTGGATTTTTCAGACGTTCTGACCGGCTCGCCTCGGCGAGGAAATGCGGCAGTTGTGTCAGTGATGGAGCTGTCCTTACCGACCCATTAGGGTCTGGCAGGTGTACATGCTCACTGACAGCAAAGCCGCATTACGACATCCGAAGCAGCGAGGCCTGAAGAGATCAAATTCTAGAAATTGTCGCCACATTTTGAATTTCTGCAGGAATGAAATTTGGTGCAAATTGGAATGAAATGTCAATTCTGTTCCCAAGAAACATATTTAATAGGCCGTGTCCAACTGAAAAACACAATAGAAACCTAAGAATGATCCAGCTGTTGTATTAGCGCCCCTAAAGGACTCATCTCCCAACTTTTCCAGACTCCTGAATGGTAAATCTGCTTACTTATGCCAGGATTAGTCCCCCTTATTATATATCTCACTCAGCTCACTAAGATCCCAAAATGCTAATCTATCTAGGTATTTAGCAAATACAATTTGCCCTTCAGGAACTTGGAAAAGCTGTGTGGTGACCACAGTGCCGTCCCAGCATCTCTATGAGTTCTCTAAAACCTTTTTCAGACTTCTAATGTGTAGCTATGCCACAATATGGTGTCTGTGCATAAGTATAGTAGGTTTGCTGTTCAGGAGTCTGGGAAAGCTGGGTGAAATACTTAGGAGACGATCAATGTGACAGTGTTTGTAAGTTACACCAATTTCATGGGAAAAACTGAGTAACAACCAACAGGTCATTAGTCACTGAAGCGGCCCCTGAAGTTTTCACCCAACTTTCCCATACTCCTGAATGACAAATGCCTTTTCATACAGCAATACACAAGACTAGGATGCATCACTGAAAATACAGGTAGACTTCCACTTGTGCAAAAAACAGGGCTAATGAGTTTACACCCAGCTTTCTCAGGCTCCTGAATGATTTAACTGCTGTGACCTTTGGAGCAAAGTAGATTTGTAATGTATGAATCCAACAATTCAACATAGCTGCATAGAGGTCACCCAGCTTTTCCAAATCCCTGAATAACAAACGTGCATGCTTTTGCAGAGATGCTGTATACAGCATAGGGAGCCAGAATTGCATTTCAGGAGTCTGGTAAAGAAGGGTCAATGTCCCTGTGATGTGATTACTCTAAAGCCATATTTGTTGATTCTCCTCACCCAGCTTTCCCAGTTCCAGAATAGCAAACATATATGGTTATACAAAGATACCGTATACTGCTAAAAAAGATAGATTTGCATTTCAGGAATTTGGGAAAGCTGAGTCAGAAGCTTTGTAGGTTGTCAGACAACTTTCCCAGATTCCTGAACGGCAAATTTGCCTAGTTATGCAGAAATGTATTTCAAGAGTCTAAGCAGGCCATCTCTATAAAGGTAACTACAGTATATGATCACACTGCTTTCCCAGGCTCCTGAATAACAGTAAAGTACATGCAGTCATAACACATTGCTGAATAACTGGGAAGATTTACATCTCAGGAGCCTGAGAAAGTTGGGTAAGAACTCCAGGAGATCTTAACATATTAGCCATTCAGAAGCTTAGAAAAGATGGGTGCCGACTGAAGTAATGGTGGCCATGTTGGTCCGCACCCAGCTTTCCCACAAACATAACTAAGTTGTATATTGAGGATTTTTTTTTCAGTTTGTTGCAAATTGTAACATATTTTTCATGGAAACAGATTGCAGAAGGTGAAAGACAAACAATTTCCTGATAATCGTCTTACAGTTTCATCATTTTACAACAAAAATAACCGGTGACGTTCGCAGCGGCGAGCAGCGTGATCATCGTGTACACGGCTAATTAGACTTTCTCATCCCTTATTTTATTTTTGCTGCTATTCCATTTAACTCATTGTTTGCAAGAAGGTGGAGGCATCTTTCTTGGACCATCAGTGTGTATTCACACACGCAATTTTGCATTGCAGGTTTTAGCAAAAAATGCATTCCACATTCACCGCAATTCACAGTAAAACCATGTAGCATAACACTGGCCCGTGTGAATACATCCCTATAGGATAAAGGCATTAAAGGGCCGGTATTATGTACATGGAGGTCAATAATTGTATAATGAAACGTTCTGCAACTTTCTAACAGATTTATGTTTCACTTTTTTCTATATTTTCTATATATTTTTCTATATTTTCTGCTTGCCGTCAGTGAATGGAACATCCAGAGGCTGAAAACCGTCCTTAATTAAAGGGAAAGTGTCTCCAATTTTTATTTATTTTTCTATATTTATTTACTAAAAGTAGATTGTGAAATGTATCATTTTTTTCTGTTTTTATTTTCTGATTGTAGATTTTTTTATTCTATTTCCTGTACATGATACATGATTATAGGGGCGGCCATCTTGTCTGACCGTCCCCTCTGCTCTATTAACAGCAATTAGTGATACATTTTACAGCATAGTCATGGCCATAAGCAACAATAGTCTGGAGCCAACTCATTGAGGTCTATGGGAGAGTTTTCTATTGCAGGGAGGGGGAGGAGATAAACCGTGACATCATCTATTGTCAGTAGTGATGTAATAATGAGTTAGTGGTGTTATCTATAGAGATAATATATATTTAAAAAATATATATCGAAAATTCTTTAAAAAAAACCTGTTTAAAAAATAGTTGATTTCCTGGTGACAGATCCCTTTAATACCTCTCACAGGGTTTAGGCTAGGTTCACACGTGTGCTGGGCTCTCCGTTATTCGGAGACTATAGACTATAATGGGGTCCGTGCAGGACTTTTCTCTCTGCCGATTTTCAGCGGAATCTTCAGTGGAATCCTACAGAGACTCTGACGCAGATGTGAACCTGGCCTTATACAATGTATCTAGTCCATACAATCCTCTGTGAGCTAACCACAACAGCAAAAATCTCTATACTGTACTGTTTGTTACAATGTGTCAGTCTGGAGTCAAGACGTTTAGTTTACAGACTGGATACAGTTGTAAGAAATGCTCAGCTTTTACATGTATGAGGCTAGGGCGAGTTTTCCACCTCAGGGTACAACATGAATGGTTCCATTACTCGACAGCAAGCAGAGATCTTGTAAGAAATTTAGAAAAATTATTTTAGAAACTTGCAGAAGTTTTCATGAAACATTTTTAGAGGGCTCTTTATATTGGGTGGTATCCCAACTATCAGCCGTAAACTATGGGAAAACTGGCAGTAAGTTTTCAAATTGCCCTGCAGCGCCACCACAGGAGAAACAAAGCATTACAGTGCTTGCTTTGAAATCCATGAAGTTTCTGTGTAATAAGTCATTGTCTGCTCTGCTTACTAGATGCTGAACATCTAAGAACTGTTCAGGTGTTATCACCCAGCTTTCCTTCAGTCCTGAATGGTGGCCCAGCCTAGTCATGTAGTGATGCACTGCAGGGAATATATGGTGGAGGATGATGTATTCAGCAGCAGTCTTTGTCCATCTGGCGTCCGTATTTTTGGGCTTGGCTTGCCATCTCGCTGTGTGTAGGTGTCGGGCGCGGTGATTCACCTTGTTTTCTTTTTCGTGTTGTGATTCATTTGGATATTTTTGGGCTGATTTGTAAACTTGTTTATTTTGCAATGTTTCTGTTAAAATCACTTTATTTTATCTTTTTATCATCGCTGTCATGCTATGTTAATATGCAATCATAAGTTGGTAATGGTACAGACCTGGTCCAGCTCACACAGCTGCTGGGATTGTTACAGTGTAGCGCTGCAGGTTGGAGTCTCAGCTCACAGACCCTGGAGATGCAAACGTCAGACATGTCTCTACATTTCATCCATTTGCTCCAGACCCCAACCCATATTGGTGCATAGCTATAGGGGGCGCAGAAGTAGCACCTTCTACCGGGCCCTGGAGGCTGAGGGGGCCCAAAGGACTCATTAGAGCATAATAAACATCAGTATTATACATAACACATGGTAAGTAGGGCCCTGTTATACATTTTGCACTGGGGCCCAGGATCTGCTAGCTATGTCTCAGACCCAGATGTATGCTTGACAACCCTGAATTGCCATTAAATTGCTGGAATGGGTTGTCATTCCACTTTCTATAGACCCTGATTGGTATATCACCCTCCTTTGTTATGTAGAGCTATTTACATTGTTCTGCCTTCACTGCAGTGCTAGCATTTTATTCATGAGGCAGGAGGCGCTGGATGATCAGTCACTGAACTGCATGGGCAACTCAATAATATATATTTATTTTATTGTAATTTGATGCTTTTTATACTTTAAGGCAATAGACAATACCTTGATAAAACAATATACATAAAATATATTAACTTACATTCCTGCTACTTGCTACATTTCTTATGACTTTTTATTCTAGGAGTTTGTATGTTCTCCCCGTGTTTGGTGGGTTTCCTCCGGGTACTCCGGTTTCCTCCCACACTCCAAAGACATACTGATAGGGAATATAGATTGTGAGCCCTATATGGGACAGTGAGTGACAATGTCTGTAAAGCGCTGCGGAATATGGTGGCGCTATATAAGTAACCATAATAAATAAATAATTCTATATTGGCTTCTGAGAAATCTACATGACATCATATCAAGAAAGAAAGTTATACAGATTTTTTTCGCCCATCTTTCCTATGCAGAGGATCCCGGCCCACCTGGTTTCTACCTCTCTGCAGACCTAGAATTCAGGACTATAGGACAGATAGTTGAAAAGCCCTGTTATCGACCAACCATATATATCTGTCACCTCTGCTGTTATCTAACAAACATGCCAGTCACATAGGAATCAGAGTAGGCGCCATTTAAGTACTGACCCCAGCATGGCTGCATTAGATAGAACAGTGTCTGCTCCGTCAGTATAACAACTTGTGAGCAGAATCCCCGCTCTCCATCTACCATGTGCCATTATAATACTGGTGTCTTCTTATGTGACATAGGGCACCGGATGCAACTACTACCTCTGCACCATCTATAGCTACACCCCTACATGAAGCTAAATAGTAAAATTGTACAAGCGTACGACATAGTCTTGTTAGGGATATGGCTTCATTTGTGGGTCAATCTAGATAATGAAGTGGCCTCTCCCCATATATTTACACATCAAAAGAAATTCTAATGAGTCCAAAGTGGCGTACACGACCAAAGAAAATATGTATAAAAGGGAAAAGAGGAAAAAAGGGGCAGTGGAAGATATCAAAGTAAAATCTAACTTTTATTAATCCTATTAAAAAGACTATATAAAAAAAGAATTATTCATTTATAATGTAATAAATTCACCCCTCAGGGAATTGGATGGATTCACATTAATGTACGTCTCTCCTTTGTTCGGGACCGCATAGAGACCCGAAAGATGAAGAACCCGTCTGCTTAAAAAGTGGTTTCCTGCATTTTTTTTAACTTTTTTTTTTTTTTTGGGGGGGGGCCCTGGGAGGTAGCAATGCCTGCGATCAAAGTGGACTCTGATCGTGGGGACTAGTGTGGGTCTCCGCTGTACATTACAGCAGAGACTCGGTAGCTATGGCGGCCACTCTGCTGCAAGGGGTTAAGGATAGAAACCTGTGCTCCTGTTAAAGTATAACAAATTAATAATGCTTAATGACTGTGACATCTTTGTTTTTCCTCTCCCCCTCCCAGTGTTACGACTGGGGTAGCCCCATCTGTGCCTGTCTTGTAAAAAACTTGGGACTGTTGGAATGATGGGGAACTAGTGCCAGGATTGTGATTAAGTGAACGTTTCTAATTATTACGACTTACATCAAGGAGAAATATGACAGGAATAAATAATGACAAGTCTAGAAGAGGAACACCAGAAAAGACATCACAAAATGGAGGTACTGACTCGGAGATTTCGGAGCCAGATATCACGGACCAGACAGACTCTGAGAACAATAATGGAAGTCGTAATACATATAAATGTTCCCCATCAATCCAACAGTCCCAAGTTTTTTACGAGACAGGCACAGATGGGGCTACCCCAGTCTCAACACTTAACAGGAGGACAGGTTTCTATCCTTAAGAAAGGTTTCAATTTCAGTATTACTCCGTGTATCAAAGATCTTCATGTGCTTGGAAGAAAATTAATATACAAAAAGATCTTTGCAGAAAAAGAACGGCAACAATTCCGAATGGAACTGGAACATGAATTGGATAATTCCTCTAGTTCACAAGTAGAATCAGTCACTGGAAAGGACAATGTCTTTAATTCTCCAGAATTATTAGCGATTAACACTTTAGAATTCCTCATTACAGAATCTGAAAATCTTGAGCTCCCAAAGACAAGTAAAAAGAATTACACCGCACAAAAACTGAAACCCAAATCCACTAACATGCCCTCTCTACATATACATGTATGTCCTTATGTAAAAATCTTTGTGGACATGGTCACCACTGATATACAAAAGATAAGTGAAAATGTAGATATTAGTAATATCTCGATGGAGCATTAAAGACTCTTAGAGAGTGGGAAGACGATGTTTTTAAAGAGTCTGATAAAGGCGGCAAAGATGTCCTATGGCCCCATGAGATGTATGTCAGGGAGGCCAAGAGACAACTACATAAAGATTGTTACAAAGTGTTGTGGGGAGACCCTACTCAACAATTTCTGCAAGAATATAAGGATAGGATCACAGCAGGATTTACAGATAAAGCCATAACTAAACAGGAACGCCAATTTGTTCCTTGGGTGGTGGGAGGAAGCGGTCGTCTTTGGCAGCAGCTATTCTGAATACACACAACATGTCAGCATATGGCGTTGTTACATTGATGACCTTGTGTTTATATGGAGTGGACTGAGCCAGAATTGATCCAGTTTATTGAGACACTCAACACAAATCCGTATAATATCAGATTAACTTTACTATATAGTCCGAATCAGGCTCCATTTTTAGATAATTTGATTAACACCGACGCACGAGGGAACATTGGGACAGAACTATACAGAAAAGAAACTGCTACTAATGGACTGCTGGATGCTAAAAGTGCTCATGTGCCAAGAACCATTAGGGGAATCCCGAAAGGGGAATTTCTAAGGCTGAAGAGGAATTGCTCTGTTTTCCAGGACTTCAAAAGACAAACCCAGAGTCTTAAATTAAGATTATAAGAAAGAAATTATTCTAACAGAGCTATCAAAACGGCGTATAATCACGTTGTAAGAACCGATAGATCAACTTTATCACAGCCAAAAATCAGAACGGAATCAGACGAAATAGTAAGGTTCATTACCACACTGCATTCCCAATGGGATAATATGCAATCCATCTTGAACAAATATTGGGAAATTTTGAAACAGGATCAGGATCTTAAAAAAATCTTATCCAATTTACCCAACGAAACGTGCATTGGGACATTTAAATCTATTCAAGGACAGTCTACAAATATCCCCTCACTATCTGTCTATCCCTTAGTCTGCATCAGCCGACTACAGAAAGAGCAATACCATTGGCAATAGTCTGGTTCAAAGTCACTTCAAATGTACCAGTCTTATTAGCAGTAACAAAAAATTCCCCGAGTTTTTTTCCATTTGGTACCTGCACCGCATGCCAAGTTTTACGTAAACGTAATAAGGAATTTTTGGATGCAAGTGGAAATACACATAGGATCCATGACCACATCACATGTGCCACCCAGGGTGTGATATATGTACTTTGATGCACTTGTAATATGATTTACATCAGTAAAACCCTCCGTCAATTAAAAGCCAGGATCTGGGAGCATATATTAAGTATTAAAAGTATCAACCAATTGGAAATAGATAATTCCAGCAAAAACATCCAAATTCCACCAGTAGCTAAACACTTTAAAGAAAAATACAATTCTAATGATAAAGGGTTGGGGTATTCACCATTTATGTGCGGATATCTGTGATGGAAATCTAAGCGGCCGAATGTTACAAGAAGAAAGCTGCTGGATTTTCAGATTAAACACAATAAAACCCTTTGGACTTAATAATACCTACTACTTTGGATATTTACTCTGAATACGGGACTTTGTATGGATATATTGGTGCACTATAGATATTCATTCAGTTGGTATATTATTATATTATCATAATTATTAAATTTAGGCTGAGGCGCCACGCAGCGGAAACGCAGCTTTTTTTGTTGCAGATTTTGGCTCAAAAAACCGCAGCAAAATCTGCAACAAAAAAAGCAACGTGGGGCCTTAGGAGCCTTGTAATGATTTATAAATCTATACTGAATATACTAACTGGACACATACAGAATCACTAAGACTTGGCTAAGAATTAGACAGGACAAATATTTTTCTTTATTTCAACAATATTTGCAATAAAAACATACAGCCTAAATATTATTTTTTTGCAATACACAATATTTTCCACCTGTATTGTGATAGAATAAGCACTAAGTATAATGCTCCTCTCTTTAACTTTTGTTTTTTTTGCCACATATCCATATATGTTATTAATATACCAATAGACTGGGTCATTGTTATCGCTGATCAGTCTGTATTATTATACATCATATTTATTTCTGTATTCTTTACTTCCTCTCTGACTTCTGCCCTCAGGACCGATTGGTGAATTGAACTGTCAGTATGAAAGGCTCCTGATTCTGTCCCAGAAGATGCTGGTCAATTTACTTGGTGAAACACGTGTGGGGACATTTAGGCTGAGGCCCCACATTGTGGAAAAGCTGCTTTTTTTGTTGCATTTATGGCCTTTTCTGATAACAACACATATAGAGATTACGGAACACCTCAACATATTACTTGGTACACCTCAGACTGGTGATCAAATCCATCCGATTCCCTGAGGGGTGATATATAAGGGACATATCACTCCAGTATCAATTTATTACATTTTAAATGAATATTTCTTCTTTTTAGATATAATAGGATTATATATAAATTAGATTTTATTTTCATATCTTTCACTGCCCCTTATTTCCTCTTTTCCTTTTCCTGTTTATACATAGGGATATGTCTTACTCTACATTGCTCAGGTGCATTGATGTAAGTGAATGAAGTCTAATGGGTCAAGTGACTCAGATTTTGCATAATACCTGGAAAAAACTCAACAAAGCTGCCAAATGACTGCCTAAACAGAGCCTGACTACACTAAATGATGTCATGTAGTCAGGCTCAGTTTGCCGGCATTATTTGTACACCATCTGGTACTTACACTCTGGGTCACTGGACCGCACCTGATAGTTCATGGTTGTGGCGTCTCTGCATAGCATTGCAGCTTAGGTAACTGTATGAAAGTGTTATCTGATGATATGGCACTGGCATGGCGATATTGGTTTGTGCTTATAGATGAGGACCATATGGCGTGATTATAGTTATGTTGTATGATAATGTACCATATGGACATCAGCTGCAGGTAGAATTCATAAAACATACATATGGCACTCGGATGTTGGTATGCTTATAGATGAGCACTGTATGGTGGGATTATTTATTGGTATGTTATATGCACTATATGGAGCACCAACTGCAGGTAGCCTACACATATCTCCAGGTGGGAGGAATTTGAGTATATCTGCATGGGATCATGGTCTTGAACACAAAGTCTGATTTACTTAACTTCCTAAATGAATATATAGAATTAGATAAATAATATAATTATAACATCCGCAACCTCAAAGCCAACCCGCACAGATGTTCCCGCTCTCCTAAATCGCATCCATTCAGTTTGCATTTCTCACCAGTTAAGAGAATTAAATATGATTCTAGCATTATTCCGAAATTTACCTTTGCCTCTAAAAGAGAATAATAGTAACAAGCAGCAACTTTGCAGCAATTATCGCGCCATTCTTGCTAAAGGTGCACAATTTTACCATTGAAGTCTTCTGGCTCCACATCTTTGTCCCATAATTGCAGCTCACCTCCGCCGCTGTGATTGTAAGGATATAATGGCGTTTCCGCCAAGTGTATATCAGCTATCTGCATGGAGCAGGAGGTCAGCGGCAAGGTCACTCACATTACAGCGTCTGCTGCGCCGGGAAAAGGCATCAAAAGAGATCTGATGTGAATGGAAGGAGGACGGAAAGACAAAGTGATTACCGGATAATTTCACTAAGAGCTCGAGAAGAGGAGCTAAATCACATACAAGTCTCCTCCAAGACACCATGGCTGGTAATTTCCAGGCAGATGCCAATCAGTACGCAGATATCAATTTAGTAAAGGTGGTCTTTACGGAAGAGATTTTTTTTTTTTTCTTTTTTTTAAATTTAGAATATTTTTGATTTTTTTTTTTGCTTGCATAATTGTTTTCTCTTTCCTATAATAAAATAAATGCAAGTTTGGCAGCACATTTACATGGACTGGTTGCTATACAATACCTTTTTCTGTAGCAGTATTCCATGCAGAGGGAACCTACAAAAAAAAAAAGACTCCTTTACTAAAATAAATTATACCACTAAGTAAAAGCATACTACTGGATATCTATACAGCAGCAAACAAGGGTGTAACTTGAGGTGATGCATAGGATAAAGTCGCATTTAGGCCCAGGAGCCTTAGGGGGTCCATAAGTGTACCTATAGGGGTTGCAGTGGTTGCAGATGGGGCCCCACAGGTCACCCTCACCACAATAAGGCTGGATTATCTTCATCATTTCTGATTTTTGTTAATTGTCGATAGTCTGTGCATTGCAAATCCATCACCAAATCACCAATGTCTTCTGGTGCACTGGAATGAGACAGGGGAAGAAGATTTATGATGCACAACCTGACTGGGCATTGCAGATTACAGGGTCCCAATATAAACCTCCACCCCCTTTAATACACAAACTGCTGGGCCTAAATACCTTCCCCTTTTTGGCCTCAACCCCGCACCAGCTATCAACCCACAGCCCCTATTAAGAATAAACAGAGACCAAGGGTTGGATTAAATCGGCCACAGCAGCCGTATTTATTAACAAACAACAAATAAATAACAACAAGTATAATTTATTATAATTTACCATAACTTAAAATAATTTAACAAGAAAAGCTTAACCTGAGTAAGAGTCCTTGGAGCTACAAAAAAACCATCAATCCCCTGGCCTGGCGCTAACATAACCACACCATAAATTTACCACCAGCTGCGACCACCGTCTCGGCGGCTCCATGAATAAAGACGAACTCCTTCTTCCATGTACCAGCTCACAGGGCCAACTACCCTGTAACCGTATACTGTGCGCCGGGCCATCCACCAAAATGTGCAATTACCACCAAATGTATAGGTGGACCCCACCCGCTAAGGCCACCGTGATGCCAACCTGCAAAAGATAAACACGTTAAAACAGCCACCAAGAAAGAAAACGGGAGGGAGGGACAACTTGTTGTTATGCTGCACGGCTCCGGAATGACCGTTTCCCGGGTCGCGCGGCATAGCGAAAATAGATGGTGTTAAGCAATGCCCACAATTTCCGCGCCCTAGCGCGTGATTGGTTCCCCTACTGCCTGCCCCCAGTCATGTTCCCTGCGCTTAACTTGCGCAGCGCTCCGGTCTCCCCTTCCAGAAAGGAGAAAATTAACCAACTAATGCCAAAAGGTGCAGTAATTCTGTGGGGAGGTTGTGGCCCAAAATAGGGCACCGACAGGGGTTGGGAATGATGGGATGCTGGGATTTGTAGGGGTCCGACATCTTACACCCCACCGATCAGCTGATATTTGCACAATGTACAGAGCTGGAACTAGATGCTCCATACACTGTGCAGTGACTGTGCCATGTTATTGTAGCTCAGCTCTCATTCACTTGCACGGGAACTAAACTGCAATAGTACCGAACACCCTTTACACAGTGTACAGAGCATCTGCTTCCAGCTCTATACAGTGTGCTCTAAGCAGCTAAGCAATGGGGTATAAAATGTCAGACCCCCAGCAGTATGATATTAATAACCTATCCTAATATAAATATCACTTTTCCTGACCTTAGTTTCTGGAGTTATCTGTCTGACATCTATCATAGTCAGCCATATTGTCTGTTATAGGGATTCCTTCTCTGTCACCTGGTCACTCAGAGAGGCAGTACCATCACTTCCAGGGCTTTCCCTTCAGGTCAGTCATAGTGAGATAACCCTCACCATCCTCGGAGACATGTGTAATTGCTTCTATTTTTCATGCAAGGTGACTGGCTGAAGAGTATAGTTCTTAGGTGATATCACTGAAGAAGGAAGTAGCTAGCTTCTCCGCGTAACTAGGTTTCAGTAGATCGATATAGTGGCAGCCTGTTATACAACTTACATAAACACGCTTACCAACGTCAGTAAGGCTGAGGCCCCACGTTGCGAAAACGCAGCTTTTTTTGTTGCAAATTTTGCAGAATTTTTTTTTTTTTTGAGCCAAAGCCAAGAATGGCTACAAAAGGAATGAGAAATATATATAAAAAAACGGCGTTTCCTCAATGTGGGGCCTCAGCCTAAAATAGGGATGTTTGAGTCCCATCCCTTACTGCATTAGCAGAGGCGTACTTTGAGGCTCTTGGACCGCAATGCAAAATCTATACTGGGGCTCCTACCTACCTTGTGTAATTTTGAATAGAGGTATATTTGGGGTGTGCTCAGGGTCCGGGGCCCTCTAGCGATTGCTGCCTATAGCTACACCTCTGTATTCTAGGATTGCACCAAATTGGGTGGGATCACCCATTTGTGGGTGTGTTTTTTTGCAACCTGCAACCCTTTTCAGGCCAGGAATTGCCCAAAATGCTGTTTCCAAAAATTTGGGACAACTGACAACCATGCATAGAGATAAAACAAGGAGGTTTTTGCACATTATAAAAACACTGAGGATACATGCACACGGCGCAGATTGTGTGTGGATGTTACACATTTGCATGTAAAAATCCACAGCACATTATTGTTTAAGTAAATCTTAATTTTTTTAAGTGTGAAAACTGACACATATTGAGGATTTGAAAATCTGTAATTTTTTTTTCTGTGGACTTTCTATGTGGATTTCATATATGCGAATGAGAGGTAAAATTAGCAACAAAATCTGTCACAAATTCAAGATAAAATCTGCAGGTGAATTTTGGCACAGAGAATCCTCAGCATACGCATGTGCATGTAGCCTTATGCAGTAAGTTTACCGCCAGTACTAACACCACAGAATTTAATCACAACATGACTATAAGTTGCACAGGGCAAACTCATCTCTTCTATAACATGGCGACACGTACATTCCTGCATTATGAGGGCTTCATCTTGATGATTAATATCAGACTCTTGGGGAATGAATATTTGCAGCATAAGACAGCTGTGCGGAGACCGAGCCCTGATGCTGCAGCAACCTCCCCGTCACTTCGAGCAGTGGCATTATGTACTTAACAAAGAAGCGCAGGGTTAGCGGGACGTCTCTGAGCACAGCTCCTGATAAGGAGATTGTTAGACAAGAAGATGCATCTGATTCCTCTCCTTCAGCCGTCACCCGAGGCTCAGAACAAGCTGTTTTTATTTGTCAAATTAATTCCTAATCTCCTTCTAATTAAGGCATATTGCAAAAGCAAAACCTGCTCAGAGACTGTAATTACATTAGGAGGCGCGGGCCGGGCCGGGGGGAATGTGTAAACTCCCAAATCATCCTGGGTACACTGTGTCTATGCCGCAGAGGCCCAGGATGGATGAGCGGAGGTATCTGCAATCACGGAGGACAGATGTGCGACTACCTTGACGACTGTCAATCATCCGCTTAGGAAACGCGGCACCTGCTGTATGGAGTTTACACCAACGACACAAACTCTGCATCAACACAGGGAGTGTGGCGGCTTCTGTGCCAGGAGAACACCAGGCCGGGGGGAATGGCAGGGCAAGACATGTTAACATACCCCAAATATATGCCTGATACAAGATATAGACATCAAAAGGTGATTACACCAAAACATGGCTGCACATACCACATCATAACACAGACTGATGTAGCAGAGCTGTATTGGTCATTGATGAGTTACTGAATGACAAACTTGATACTGCTATGTCTGTATTTGTCCGCTTGGGGACCCCCCGAATGGAAACCTATACGCATAAAAAAGTGGTTTACCTGGGAAATCCGCGGACTCCATAGACTATAATGGGGTCCGTGTGGTTTCCGCATGAAGCAAGCGGAGAGGAAAGTGCTGCATGCAGTGTCCGCCAAAAATCGCAGGACAAACAAGTGCTGCAAGTCCAACTTCTTCATCCAGCGGTAATGGGGTCCATCAGCGGTCCATGTGTCCATTGTCCTGGTCCTCGGAAGGACCAGAGCAACGGACACACAGGCTCAGGTGTGAACATAGCGTAAGACATCTCAATGCTGAAAGGTTGCTACAATTGTATCTAGCCTGGAACTGAAGACTGATACATTTAACCTCCTCCGATACTAAAAGCAGAGAGGATTGTGCAGTTGATGATTTTAATGCAGATGAAATATAGAACATGGTAAAGAACTGAGATACAAAGTATATTAGAAAGTTGTAAAACGTGATTGGTGTAAAAGGATGAGTCTGAGGTTGGGGTTCACTGGGGTAGGGGTACTGTCCAGTAGTCTACCCCTATCCTCATTCAGCAGATGTAGAATATTACTCAGCCTGCGGTCTACATAATTCAGGGATGTTGTGGTCCCCCGGCAGGACATTTTGGGGTCCCTCCATCCCCCTGCAGTTAGTTATTTCTTTCTGATAAGCGTAACCAGGAGAGCGCTCTGCAGACGCTTTGTACATCTAATAAGCGGCGCCCGCGGCTTTCAGTTTTTTAATTTAATTTCTCCCATAAATCATATTGTCGGATCAGATTGTAAAATATGGAGGAGGCAGAACACAGAACGTACGCAGCTCCCAGGCTACCGGAATAATAAGTACCTGCAATATGTCAGCTCAGACTTTCTTAACCCTTCTAATGTCACCCCCACCTACTTCTCCGACCCTCACAGCCTTCTTGTATCAATGCTCTGTTCTGCTAGAGGAACCTTAGCTTGTCACCTCCCACATGTGAGCCGAGCATACACCTCCTGAAATACTCTGTGCTGCAGTAAGAATCTACCATAAAGCTCCTGGACCCCAGTGCAAAATCTGAACCAGGCTGCTAAGCTATAATGTATCATGTATACCTTTATGGCATAATACATAAAATAAAATGTATATGTAGATAGATAGATAATGTCAGCAATGCATACACCTCCTGAAATACTCTGTGCTGCAGCCTATTCCACCTCTTGGCCTGTGACTTTTCACAGGTCATCATAACCCTTTTGAAATACTCTGTGCTGCTGGAGAAACCTGCTTGGTCTATAATTTAACTCTCAGTCTGTGACCTACATGTCATCACACTTCTCCTGAAGTACTCTGTGCCGCTAGGGAATCTTTCTCCTCTACCTCTTTCAGTTTGTGACCTTCATCGATATTAACACAAGCCATGAAATGTGATGCCGTTGCCTACTCTTTCTTAAGTTTTCACCAGTAACATTCCCATCCTGTATCTACAGATGTAGCAGAGCTGAGTTCGATGCTTTTCTGTTTGATAATTGCTTTGGCAAATGACAAACTAAGCTCTGCTTCATCTGCACACTACATTATTAATGTTAACTTTATGTAGTGGGAACACGAGACAGTAGGGGGGAATTTATTAAGACTGGTGTTTCATACGTTAGTCTTAATAAAGACCCCAATTGAAGCTCTTAAACCAAATTTAAAATTGTAGACAAATAAAAGTTTAGCATTTTTGCAAATATAAATAAAGAATTTACAGAGTTTTAAGGCTCTTCTCTTACCATCTTACTGGTGACATCTATTGTCTTGATCAGTTGCCGATGGATAGGACCAAGAATGCAGGAACTTTCTCTACTCTGAATCCCAGCCATGATGTCCTTATTGTGGTCGGGTTATCTTCTCATATATGTAGTGTCCTCCTGATAACCAGCCATGATGTCCTTATTGTGGTCAGGTTATCTTCTCATATATGTAGTGTCCTCCTGATAACCAGCCATGATGTCCTTATTGTGGTCAGGTTATCTTCTCATACATGTAGTGTCCTCCTGATAACCAGCCATGATGTCCTTATTGTGGTCAGGTTATCTTCTCATCTTCCCCCAAAACCACCATATCCTATGTTCTTATCCATGTGTAGTGTCCCTCCTGATAACCAGCCATGATGTCCTTATTGTGGTCAGGTTACTCAAGAGGCCCTCCTATATCCAGCCATGATGTCCTTATTGTGGTCGGGTTATTCTTCCCAACAATATAGGGCCCTCCTGATAACCAGCCATGATGTCCTTATTGTGGTCGGGTTATCTTCTCATACATGTAGTGTCCTCCTGATAACCAGCCATGATGTCCTTATTGTGGTGGGATCTCTCAACATGAGTCCTCCTGATAACCAGCCATGATGTCCTTATTGTGTCGGGTTTTCTCATACATGTAGTGTCCCTCCTGATAACCAGCCATGATGTCCTTATTGTGGTCGGGTTATCTTCTCATACATGTAGTGTCCTCCTGATAACCAGCCATGATGTCCTTATTGTGGTCAGGTTATCTTCTCATACATGTAGTGTCCTCCTGATAACCAGCCATGATGTCCTTATTGTGGTCGGGTTATCTTCTCATATATGTAGTGTCCTCCTGATAACCAGCCATGATGTCCTTATTGTGGTCAGGTTATCTTCTCATACAAGTAGTGTCCTCCTGATAACCAGCCATGATGTCCTTATTGTGGTCAGGTTACCTTCTCATACAAGTAGTGTCCTCCTGATAACCAGCCATGATGTCCTTATTGTGGTCGGGTTATCTTCTCATACATGTAGTGTCCCTCCTGATAACCAGCCATGATGTCCTTATTGTGGTCAGGTTATCTTCTCATACATGTAGTGTCCCTCCTAATAACCAGCCATGATGTCCTTATTGTGGTCAGGTTATCTTCTCATACATGTAGTGTCCTCCTGATAACCAGCCATGATGTCCTTATTGTGGTCAGGTTATCTTCTCATACATGTAGTGTCCTCCTGATAACCAGCCATGATGTCCTTATTAGGGTCAAGTTATCTTCTCATACATGTAGTGTCCCTCCTGATAACCAGCCATGATGTCCTTATTGTGGTCGGGTTATCTTCTCATACATGTATGTCCTCCTGTACCCAGCCATGATCCTTTTTTGGGGGGTTTTTTCTCTACTGTGTGTCCTCCTGATAACCAGCCATGTGTCCTTATTGTGGTGTGTTTTTCCCCCCACCCATGTATTCCCCCCCTAAACCAGCCATGATGTCTGGTGGGTTATCTTCTCATACATGTAGTGTCCTCTCCTGATAACCAGCCATGATGTCCTTATTGTGGTCGGGTTATCTTCTCATACCCAGCCATGATATCCTTATTGTGGTTGGGTTATCTTCTCATACATGTAGTATCCTCCTGATAACCAGCCATGATATCCTTATTGTGGTGGGGTTATCTTCTCATACATGTAGTGTCCTCCTGATAACCAGCCATGATGTCCTTATTGTGGTCAGGTTATCTTCTCATACATGTAGTGTCCTCCTGATAACCAGCCATGATGTCCTTATTGTGGTCAGCTTATCTTCTCATACATGTAGTGTCCCCTCCTGATAACCAGCCATGATGTCCTTATTGTGGTCAGGTAATCTTCTCATACATGTAGTGTTCCTCCTGATAACCAGCCATGATGTCCTTATTGTGGTCAGGTTATCTTCTCATACATGTAGTGTCCCTCCTCGATAACCAGCCATGATGTCCTTATTGTGGGGGGGTTTTCTCCTGGGTCCCTCCTGATAACCAGCCATGATGTCCTTATTGTGGTCGGGTTATCTTCTCATACATGTAGTGTCCCTCCTGATAACCAGCCATGATGTCCTTATTGTGGTCAGGTTATCTTCTCATACATGTAGTGTCCCTCCTGATAACCAGCCATGATGTCCTTATTGTGGTCAGGTTATCTTCTCATACTGTAGTGCCCTCCTGAAGTCCTGGCCACAAGAAGGAAATCATGAGTAGGTTTCTGACTAAAGAAGGTTCCTGTATTCATGGTCCTATTCATTGGCAACCAATCAAGACAACAGATGTCCCTACCAAAATTCTAACTTTTAATTGTCTACAAATCTAAATTTAGGATATTTTATGTCTTGCTTCTGCTTACATTGAAATTAATATAAACCCCAGCAGATAGGTATGGGTACACAAGGGCTATCATGTGGTCATTTTTGTCTTCATGGAATAAACTAATCCAAGTAGATCCAGTATGCAAAAAGACATTTCTATTGAAGTGATATAGGTAATACTGATAAACATGCTAATGGCAGATTAATATTTAACTTCATAGAAGATCAGCTCTGGAGCACAAACTGCAGCTCTAACAAGAGGAATGGGCAATAAGAGCAAAAAGGACTACAGGGAAGGGTTAATATTACAATTTCCCATGAGATTCATCTAGTCCTATAAAGTCTAGGTATGAAAGATAAAATGCCGATTCAGCAGAGCTCACAGAGCGTTGTCGTCCTTTGCTGCGGTGAACAGCATCAAGCGATTTGTTTTCTGCCTTCCTGTTCATGTTTCCTTAGAACTTGGAGTTTTAAGCGCAAATAAAACCAGCTGCCAGAATCCTATTATTTGGTAACATCAGCCCACGCGGCGTCCTCCGATAGGCACTGATTGAACTCAGTTAGGTGGATTGTGAGTCTTTCTAGATGAATCCTCTTCTGTCATTACAGTATGTTCCTGGCAACAGTCACTCGCTGAACATCTGCTCACACTACTGTCTCATCGCCGCGCACTCACATGACACATTCCCACTTCCAATGTTTGAGATGTGGCAATTATGTTGCATCGAGGATGTGATACAAGTGTTAATCATGTCAAAAATAGGAAGTCAACTGGTGGAGTGAACTTTATTGTTCACCACTTGCAGAAGGCAACTCTGGTACACGGAATGACCAATGGGATCCTCATCCTACAAAAACAAATCACATGGCCAGATGATGGGGGTGCACTAGGATCCCGCCAGATGAACAGGGAATAGAGGGTGAATGAGGGTCCAACTTTCATGTTTTGGGAGGAAATTGCAATATCACAATGTATTGGCAAATGCATATTAAAGAAGCAGTATTCAACTAATTTAGTAAAGGTGCATTTGGACAGGTGAAGGTCTGAGCCAATTGTAAAGATTTTTTCATGAAAATTTTAGAATTATTTACATCAAGACCTATTATATTGTAATTGGCAAAACTCATTTAGACCCAAGACCAGATCTGTAAACTCATTCAGATCCAAGACCGAACCCTTAAACCCATTCAGACTCGAGACCAGACCCCTAAACCCAGTTAGAACCAAGACCAGACCCCTAACCTCATTCAGATCCAAGACTGAACCCTTAAACCCATTCAGACTCAAGACCAGACCCCTAAACTCATTTAGAACCAAGACCAGACCCCTAAACTCATTCAGTCCCAAGACCAGACCCCTAAACTCATTCAGACCCAAGACCAGACCTGTAAACTCATTCAGACTCAAGACTGGACACCTAAACTGTTTTAGACCAAAGACCGGACCCCTAAACCCATTTAGAACCAAGACCCAGGACTCCTAACTCATTTAGATCCAAGATCAGACCAATAAACTCATTCAGTCCCAAGACTGAACCCTTAAACCCATTCAGACTCGAGACCAGACCCCTAAACCCATTTAGAACCAAGACCAGACCTGTAAACTCATTCAGACCCAAGATCAGACCTGTAAACTCATTTAGACTCAAGACTGAACACCTAAACTGATTTAGACCAAATACTGGACTCCTAAACCCATTTAGAACCAAGACCCAGGACCCCTAACTCATTTAGATCCAAGATCAGACCTGTAAACTCATTCAGATTCCGAGATCAGACCCGTAAACTGACTCAGTCCCAAGACCAAACAGCTCAAATAATCAGACCTAATACAGTGACCGCAAAGTGTAAAGAGACACAACAATCAGCAGAATGGTGGAGCGAGGACTCATCCTAAGGATACGCTATTAATATAAAGTCCCCCTTTAATTCAGAATGAATAACAAGCTCTAAAATTAATCAGACCCTAAACCAGTCCCTAAAATTAATTCAGACCTTGGAATGGGCCCCTAAAATTAAGTTGTCGGACCAGACCCCTAAAATTAACCTGATATCAGACGAGATACCTAAAATGAATCAGACTCCAGGCCAGACCCTTAAAATTAACCTCACCCAAGACCAGACCCCTAAAATTAACTAGAAACCTAAAATTAATTAAAAATCTATACAAGGCAAAAAAATACATATAAAAATAAATCTTTACCGATCCTGCGTCTTCACTGCACACAACACCCTGATGTAACCAGTGTCAGAACCTGATGTGTCGGGCCCTAAAAATAGTTCTATGAGGAGTGGAGAGGATTTGTACTGTGGATAACCGCCCTGCTCCCAGGACAATGCCATATAGTGCACACATCCTACACACAGTACATACAGCACCCCATAGACACTTATCACTGCTTGACTCTCCAGAGCCGGTATAGTGAGTCTTATGAAAATAAAATCCACTCTGATTTGCATTTTTATATTAAAGGGACAGATAAATTCTCTACAGGATGAATAGTCTGCCAAACACCACCACATATCTCAGCTTCCTGAACACTTCGTATAGGAATATAATACTGGAGTTTGCTTAGTGGAGTGCGAGTACTCCGAGCACTTTGCTGCCACCTAGTGGATTCATAGCATAGACTGAGATGTGCTGAGTTATTGTTATCTAATTGTGAAGGGGTTAATGTATAGAGGTAACAGGGCAGGGCTAGTGCAACATTCAGGAGGCTATATAAAGAACTGTCCAGTGTATGTGGTAATAATGCTGCGTCAAAGCGTTATGATGTTAAGTCATCCCCACATGACTGCTGACCAGGGTGGGGCCAGAGAAGATGGTGGACAGCCTGGCAGAAGACTGAAAAGCTGCAATGGAGCCCAGGAAAGTTGAGTAAGGCTAAGACCCCACGTAGCGAATTGCAGCAAAAAAAAAAACACAGCTGAAAAGCATTGCTGTTTTTCCCGCAGCGTTTTTCACAGGTGTAATTGACATGCTGCGATTTCCAAAAAAAACAACTTTTCCGCTGCAGACTTTTTCTGCAATGTGTGGATGGGATTAGTCAGAATCCATCCACTTTGCAGGTACTGTAAAACCCAATGTTTTTTGCCGCGACATTTCCACGGTGGCCAAGACTCTGCATTTTCACAATGTGGGCCCCAGCCTAGGGCTAAGGCCCCATGTAGCGTCCGGCAGCAAAAAAGCGCTGCAGGAAAAACTGCTGCGGCAACACGGTTTTTCCTGCAGTGCTTTTCACAGAAAGTCAGCAGAGGCTTCCGTTATACCTATAGGGAAACCGCCGGCACTTCCATAGGTATAATTGACATACTGCGACTTCCAAAACAACATCGGTTTTGGAAATTGCATCGTGTCCACAGTGCGTATTACCCCGCACTGTGGGGATGGGATTCGCTAGAATCCCATCCACCTTGCTGTGACTGTAAAATGCTGCATTTTTTTTTCGCGGTGTCTCTGCCATGGCCAAACCGTGGCATTTACGCCACGTAGGACCCCAGCCTAAATGTGTCCCTAAAAGGGACATCAAAATGTCAATCAGCCGGCTACCATTTTATTGCATTTGTCTGAGACAGAACCCAAAACTTTCTGACTCCTAATTTTTGGAAAGTTCAAAAAGATCTCGGCTCATTACAAACCGGTTCTCCCAACAAGCCCATAGCTTGTGTTCCCCATCCCTTGTAGAACAGAATAAGTATGTGACCCTCTGACTGGCTATCCCCTCCTATGATTGTAGCGCTTGTGAACAGGGAGGGGCCTGCATAGGTTCATATCACTATTGGTGAAGGCTGGGGGTGCCAGTCACGCCCAGACCCCATCTATATGGGCCCCTAGTAAGGCCCTTTTCTTTAGATTATTACCAGGCAAGATATTGGACGGCTCCCCATGAATATCTCCTGCTTGTAACGTCTCCGTGAAGCCGCAGAAAACATCTGATTTGTAATATAAAGTCCTCGCCAGCTTTTATTACCGCTGCTGAAATTGCATTTCAAAATGGCTCCATAAAACAATATTGTCTTCCATTATTATTCCCATGTTTTTTTCCCTTTGTCTCCCCGCAGGTCTATGATGTTGAATACAAATTCTTCAACAACGGCGAGAAGACAACCGTCCTGATGGAGATTGATCCGCGCAACAAAATTGAAAGTTTTCGGACAGAGAACGGCACGGATGGCGCGGTGGAGATCCATGACTTCAAACACGTGCGTCCTGGCTAAAAATTCTTTACTCATAGATTTTCTCTACCTATAAAAAGACTAAAAAAAAATTACCTGAATTGTTTAGAAAAATGCGCTGTCGATGCAAAATGGTCTCAGAGACGATTTTTGCGGACGCACTAACATAAGTTATGATTGGATTTCTCATTCTGTTTTTTGCTGTTTTATTGATGAAGAGCACAATTCACATTGATGCAGTGTAATATTTCCAAACACCGAATAATTCACATAGTGAGATGTAATGATCTGCAGAAAAATGAGCGCCGGTAATACGTGGCCGTTACTTTACTGATACATTGTGTCATTTAGCTTGGAAGGGTTTAGTACTAAAACTGTTCACAGCAAATACTAAGAGCGGTAGCAGGAGATTAACCCCTTGCATGTCTCTGTGGGGATTAAGAAGACCACACCATACTTATAGTCACCACTAGGGGGAGCTCATGACATAAGAGCAACTAAGGGAGTCAAACCAGTCCATGTATAGCTAGTGCCCCTGTAGGTGGCTGTGGAAAGATTTCACAACCTGCCATTCTCAAGATCTTTGCTTTCTGTCAATGTATGAAGACAATTGCAGTTTGCATTCAGAAGCTGGAAGTCCTAACGGACTAGCTCTGTACACACAGCTGTAACTTTGTTGCAATGTACCAGTCTAGACATCATAAAGTAGCAAATATTTCTATATGTTGTATTCTTAGCTAAAGCTCTTGCCTAGAATGATACATTGTAACAAAATCAACACTTGTGTTCAATTCACTGCTAGCAAGATCACTCATCTCTAGTGAAAAGCGACCTTGCACCACCTCCACCAAATCCAACTCTTTCCATCCTTTAATAGTTGCCCCTGCACTGGTTTCCATGCAGTTGGAATTTTTTCTGTAGTCCGTAAGTATTTTCAGCAACCGATATGATAATTAACTGTCAGGTGGGCGTTCCCAGATTATCTGCTCCAGACCAAGACAGCCTACCTGACAGTAGGGAGGATAATTAGCATATTGGGTGCTGAAACTAACAGCAATGATTGCTCAGGAACGATGGGAGCTAGAGAAGAATAATTCAACTGTGCCAGAATCAGCGAAGCAGAGCCTGTTAAAGAAAGTCTATCATTGGATTTTTTCGAGTTTGACACCACGTAGGAGCCGACGTTATCATCTTCGGGATCGAAGTCCAATGCATGCACTGTTAGCTCGGCCTCTCTGGGTTCGGGCAGAGCTGACAGCGCATGCTCTGCCAGCCATCTTGCGCAGGCACAGTACGCTCGTGTAGTTCTGTAAAGTATGCTCAGTACTCCATAGAACTACACAGGCGCAGTACGCTAGTGTAGTTATCGAATCAAGATGGTGGACGGAGCATGCGCTGTCGGCTCTGCCCGAACCCGAAGAGGCAGAGCCGACAGCGCATACGTGGGATTTCGATCCCGAAGATGATAACGTCGGCTCCTGACAAGCGAAGAGGCCGGACAAAAGAAGCAGGGGGTGTGCTGAAAAATACACATAGGCGGCGTTGTGGGGCATGACGAAGCTGTGCTCTGACCAAAGGGGAATGCCCCATGTGCTCTCTGAGCTTCATTTGCTTAAACCAAAAACCGGGAATAACGTGAAAACAGCGGCGAGGACAGTGGAAATAAAGGTAGCAGATAAATAGACTTTATAAAGGTTATTCCTACGTGGTATCAGTTAAAACTGGAAAAATCCAATGATAGGATACAAAGAGATGCAGTTGGTGGAAGGTCCTCTCTAAACACTCCACATCGGCAGACAAACCTCCCAAAATCTGACTTATGATATTTTTGATTTAAGCCTTCCATAACTTGTTTGCTGAAAATATAATGAATGGAATAGAAATGATGAGGAGAGTAGTCCTGGCCTCCCGCTGTCTCCTGGATCATTGCAGGTCATACAGTATTTGTGCTCTCATTCAGCGGCTCATTACACTCTTCATTTCGTTTAATACCCGCACGTTATAGCCCTGACCCACCAGTACCAGTCTCTGCGCCATCTGCTCACTACAAGTAAAGCCGTACCGTAAATGCAAGACGATCTTTAACTTCCTAATTAAACTAAGATTCCTAGACGAGTAAACCAGATAATAAAGTCATTACCTTTTATGACAGGACAGGAGACAGAATCACCTGTAAGTGCAAATTCACTGATCACATCACATGAGAGAGAAACTGTCTATATCCATTGCCCTGCACATGTGGGGCAGTATTATAGTAGCTACAGGTATATTCTTGTACATACAGTTAGGTCCATAAATATTAGGACAGAGACAACATTTTTCTAGTTTTGGTTCTGAACATTACCACAATGTTGAAGTTCAGACTTTCAGCTTTAATTCAGTGGGTTGAACAAAATAATTGTATAAAATGTGAGAACTATAAAGCATTGATTAGACACAATCCCTTCATTTCAGGGGCTCAAAAGTAACTGGACAAATGATATTATTGTAAATAAAATGATAATTTCTAATACTTGGTTGAAAACCCTTTGTTGGCAATGACTGACTGAAGTCTTGACCTCATGGACATCACCAGACACTCCTGCTGCTTCTGTCCTATGTCACATCATCAATAACCACTAGTGACCCAGTGCCACTGGCAGCCATGCCTGCCCAAGCCATCACACTGCCGCCTCCGCCGTGTTTTACACATGATGTGCTATGCTTTGGATCATGAGCTGTACCGCGCCTTCACCATACTGTTTTCTTTCCATCATTCTGGTAGAGATTGATCTTGGTTTCATCTGTCCAAAGAATGTTCTTCCAGAACTGTGCTAGGAGGCAGTATTATAGTAGTTATATTCTTGTACATAGGAGCAGTATTATAGTAGTTATATTCTTGTACATAGGAGCAGTATTATAGTAGTTATATTCTTGTACATAGGAGGCAGTATTATAGTAGTTATATTCTTGTACATAGGAGCAGTATTATAGTAGTTATATTCTTGTACATAGGAGCAGTATTATAGTAGTTATATTCTTGTACATAGGAGGTAGTATTATAGTAGTTATATTCTTGTACATAGGAGTAGTATTATAGTAGTTATATTCTTGTACATAGGGGCAGTATTATAGTAGTTATATTCTTGTACATAGGAGCAGTATTATAGTAGTTATATTCTTGTACATAGGAGGTAGTATTATAGTAGGTATATTCTTGTACATAGGAGGGAGTATTATAGTAGTTATATTCTTGTACATAGGAGCAGTATTATAGTAGTTATATTCTTGTACATAGGAGCAGTATTATAGTAGTTATATTCTTGTACATAGGAGGTAGTATTATAGTAGTTATATTCTTGTACATAGGAGGTAGTATTATAGTAGTTATATTCTTGTACATAGGAGCAGTATTATAGTAGTTATATTCTTGTACATAGGAGCAGTATTATAGTAGTTATATTCTTGTACATAGGGGCAGTATTATAGTAGTTATATTCTTGTACATAGGAGCAGTATTATAGTAGTTATATTCTTGTACATAGGAGCAGTATTATAGTAGTTATATTCTTGTACATAGGAGCAGTATTATAGTAGTTATATTCTTGTATATAGGAGTAGTATTATAGTAGTTATATTCTTGTACATAGGAGCAGTATTATAGTAGTTATATTCTTGTACATAGGAGGCAGTATTATAGTAGATATATTCATGTATATAGGAGCAGTATTATAGTAGTTATATTCTTGTACATAGGAGCAGTATTATAGTAGTTATATTCTTGTACATAGGAACAGTATTATAGTAGTTATATTCTTGTACATAGGGGGCAGTATTATAGTAGTTATATTCTTGTACATAGGGACAGTATTATAGTAGTTATATTCTTGTACATAGGAGCAGTATTATAGTAGTTATATTCTTGTACATAGGAGCAGTATTATAGTAGTTATATTCTTATACACAGAAGGCAGTATTATAGTAGTTATATTCTTGTACATAGGAGCAGTATTATAGTAGTTATATTCTTGTACATAGGGGCAGTATTATAGTAGTTATATTCTTGTACATAGGGGGCAGTATTATAGTAGTTATATTCTTGTACATAGGAGCAGTATTATAGTAGTTATATTCTTGTACATAGGAGCAGTATTATAGTAGTTATATTCTTGTACATAGGAGGTAGTATTATAGTAGTTATATTCTTGTACATAGGAGGCAATTTTTATTAAAGTAAAAACAAACATAAATACAATTAAACAAAAATTCTTCCAGTAATTTCAGACATTTTGTATGTACAAAGAAGGATCAAACAAGAAAATACTTAAAAAAATCAACTTAAAGAGTCCACACCTGTTGGAGAAGAAAATTTAAAGAACATACAGTAAAACTAAAAAGATCAAACTTAAACTAGATCCACTTTCTTCCATCACAGATCTGAATCAGAGCTGTCCTGGTGACCTGCTGTTTCCATGTCTGATTCGGACTGCACCTCAGCTCGGCGGGGTCTCCTTTTAGTAGGAGGATCGCCCTCTGGTTCCTCATCATATTCTGCCATCATTTGTTGGATCTTCCTGTCTAGTTCCTCTTCTCCGTCTGACTCTGATAGGATATAGAACCTATTTGCCGTTGCTGTGACATCACCCGTGCTACCTATTCTCATCCTAGTTGGTTTTTGGACAGTGATTCACTCACCCTCAGGCTTACGGCTGGATCTGTCTTTCTTCCTTCTCTTAGTACTGGTGGGTGTTGGGGCAGGAGAAGAGATGGCCACTGAGGGTTGTACAACTTGGTCAACAACCTCCATGGTCGCCTCAATGGGTCCTGACTGGGCTTGGTCTTGGGTGGTATCACCTGTATCTGGTTGTGGCACTGACTCAGTGACTACTGACCCTGACAACAGCGCCTCCTCCTCCTCCTGTATGTCATCAGCTGCTGCCAGCAAGTCCTCATCAGGGATATCCCTATGGATGTTATGCCAGGCATCAGGACAATCCCTGTGAGGGTGACCCATCTTACCACATAGGTTACATCTAATGTTCTGGCAGGTAGCGCTCACGTGGCCCATTTCATTACACAAGTTGCACTTTACCATGGTGCACACACTCGCTATATGACCGGACTTCCCACACTTAAAGCATCTGCACGGCTGACCCGCATAGAAGCAGATGCCTTTCTCTCGGCCAATGAAAAAGGAATTGGGCAGATGTTGGGTTATGTTGTTGTGCTGACGCAATTTAACCAGGACCTTCCACCCACCAGTCCAGATCCCGTCTTCGTCCCTATTCTTAGTTAGATCGGACATGAGGTCGCAATGTCTCCTGAGCCAGATGACAATGTCCTGATGGGGAACGGCCTCATTCCAGAATATAATCGTAACATTTGCCGTATCTGGCCTAGAGATGGGGATGAAGCTGAATTTATTCCAACCCGCAGTATCTCTGAACCTGGTGACATTAGCCCAGAAACGATCCAGATCAGACATCAACTTAAAGCTGACATCATACCTCTGGCGGTCAGGAAGGTTTATCACTGCCAGGATGTCAGTCGGCAGGAAGCCCATCTGGGTACATAGGAGCCCTCTGACCACAAACCTTCTATCAGGCAGATCTTCCTTGGCACCTCTGTGCCTAAACCTGACTACATTCCTCCTCTTGAAAGCCTGGCCTGTATAGCTCGTGCCTGACGTAAAAGAAGGAGCACCGCGGCTCCAGGCATTCCCAGAGGAGGTATGGCCAGATCCGCCATCTTGGCGTGTCTGTGGGCGCTGTGTGGGCTGCTGCGCACCTGCACTAGGAGGTTCTGTTACTACATTAGTAACTAGAGGGGGAAAGTCCTGTACATTGGACTGCGCTGTGTCCGCCCCACCATCAACCTCTATGTCTGTGATATCACCAGACTCCAGAGACTGGACTGTAGAGGGGTCTAATGTCATAGATGGTGAAGGATCCCCCCCAGAATGAGAAACACTTTCCCCTGCTGCACCATTATTATATACAGGATTATCTATAATCTCAGACATATTAGATGGATAGTCAGTGGCAGCAGAGTCCTGCACAGCAGAGTCCACAATGTTATTATAGTCACTATTGGTGACTTGCACAGCAGAGTCCAGACTGTCCCACACACTAATAACCTGAGACCCCAAATGTGCTACTACCCCAGTACCTTCAGGTAACAGTGCACAGTCCTGCTGAGATGACCTGCCTCCTGGGACTTGTGGTGTCTGCACAGATGCTACTTCAGGCAGGGGTCCATGGTCTTGCTGGAAAGTGCTGGTTGCTGGGACTTGTGGTGCCTTGCCAGGAACTGCTGCAGGTCTTTGCTGTGGCTTGGCATTAGCTGCTCCTTCCCCATACAAATTCCCTTCCTTAAAAGGGAAACTTGCTGGCTGCAGAATAGGCTTTGCATGGGACTGCTGGCCGCCATCTTGTGAGGGTTCAGACCTAGAGCGAGATGATGGTGACTTCTGGTATTCCTCGAATCGCTGCTGGTTTCTGTATGATTCTCCCACCGGTCCCATTTGCTCCAGTACAGTCTCGGTCTCCTGTACGACATCGGCGAGCTCTTTCGCCAGTGCGCTCAGCTTTTTGTCCACTCCTTCCTCTAACCAAGGTTTAGCAGCCCTTATTTTATAGGCACAGTCTATCTGTCGCTGCAGATATATTTTACCCGCCTTTAATGTCTCCAGTCTCCTGACCAGTGCTGGGTTCTCGTCTGCCAGGCGCAGTTCAGGTGCTCGCTCAGCGGCTGTAACAGTCTGTGCATTATTGGGTAGCCTTGCAGGCTGGTTACTCGCAGTATGGCTTCTGGTCAGTGTAGCCTGTGACTTCTGGCCTGCTGCGGCTGTTGTCACTGCCATGGGGCCACAATCTGCAGGTTGGGGACTATGTCCCAGTTTGTTCCCAGTGACCGCACTACTGGTACCATGAGGCCTTCCTGCTGGTCTCCCTTTGGTCACATCCGCAGCCTTCATTACAGTTTTGCAGTTTCCACTGCCAGATCTTGTCCGCTCAGACCGTACCAGTACAGGCGGCTGCATGTTCTCCAGCATGGTCTGTTTCTCCAGGGACGTTCTCCTCTGTCTGCAGGAGGGTGGAGTGGACGGGACACCTGTAACCTGTAATGGCGTCTGCACAGGCTGCACGGCTTGCTTCTTCTTACATTCAGGTAATCTGTCTGGATGCTGCACAATTACTTTGGTAGGTTGTTGTACCGTACCTCTGCTTGCTTCTGTTACTGCTTTCTTTGCAATAACTTTCTTCCCATGTTGACTTGCACTGGGACTGCTCACACACTGGACATTACTTCCATTCCTGGAGACTTTGGGATTTTCATCCACTTTCTCAGTTGTCTGGGAATTGTTTCCCAGAGTAGGCCTTGGAGCCTGGGCCTTGCTAGGGGAGCTGCCCCACCCAGGGTGGCCCCGCCCTGGGCTTTCTCCAGACATCAGGAGACTCAGGAGAGCTACAGAAACACAACCTCACAGCTAGGAGGCAGTATTATAGTAGTTATATTCTTGTACATAGGGGGCAGTATTATAGTAGTTATATTCTTGTACATAGGAGCAGTATTATAGTAGTTATATTCTTGTACATAGGAGCAGTATTATAGTAGTTATATTCTTGTACATAGGAGCAGTATTATAGTAGTTATATTCTTGTACATAGGAGGAGTATTATAGTAGTTATATTCTTGTACATAGGAGGTAGTATTATAGTAGTTATATTCTTGTACATAGGAGCAGTATTATAGTAGTTATATTCTTGTACATAGGAGCAGTATTATAGTAGTTATATTCTTGTACATAGGAGTAGTATTATAGTAGTTATATTCTTGTACATAGGAGTAGTATTATAGTAGTTATATTCTTGTACATAGGAGCAGTATTATAGTAGTTATATTCTTGTACATAGGAGCAGTATTATAGTAGTTATATTCTTGTACATAGGAGCAGTATTATAGTAGTTATATTCTTGTACATAGGAGTAGTATTATAGTAGTTATATTCTTGTACACAGGAGGTAGTATTATAGTAGTTATATTCTTGTACATAGGACTAGTATTATAGTAGTTATATTCTTGTACATAAGAGGCAATTTTTATTAAAGTAAAAACAAACAAATACAATTAAACAAAAATTCTTCCAGTAATTTCAGACATTTTGTATCTACAAAGAAGGATCAAACAAGAAAATACTTAAAGCAAAATCAACTTAAAGAGTCCACACCTGTTGGAGAAGAAAATGTAAAGAACATACAGTAAAACTAAATAGATCAAACTTAAAACTAGATTCACTTTCCTCCATCATAGATCAGAGTCAGAGCTGTTCTGGTGACCTACTGTTTCCATGTCTGATTCGGACTGCACCTCAGCTCGGCGGGGTCTCCTTTTAGTAGGAGGATCGCCCTCTGGTTCCTCATCGTACTCTGCCATTATTTGTTGGATCTTCCTGTCTAGTTCCTCTTCCCCGTCTGACTCTGATAGAATATAGAACCTATTTGCCGTTGCTGTGACATCACCAGTGCTACCTATTCTCATCCTAGTTGGTTTTTTGACAGTGATCCACTCACCCTCAGGCTTACGGCTGGATCTGTCTTTCTTCCTTCTCTTAGTACTGGTGGGTGTTGGGGCAGGAGAAGAGATGGCCACTGAGGGTTGTACAACTTGGTCAACAACCTTCATGGTCGCCTCAATGGGTCCTGACTGGGCTTGGCCCTGGGTGGTATCACCTGTATCTGGTTGTGGCACTGACTCAGTGACTACTGGCCCTGACAACAGCGCCTCCTCCTCCTCCTGTATGTCATCAGCCGCTGCCAGCAAGTCCTCATCAGGGATATCCCTATGGATGTTGTGCCAAGCGTCAGGACAATCCCTGTGGGGGTGACCCATCTTACCACATAGGTTACACCTGATGTTCTGGCAGGTAGCGCTCACATGGCCCATTTCATTACACAAGTTGCATTTTACCATGGTGCACACGCTCGCTATATGACCGGCCTTCCCACACTTAAAGCATCTGCGTGGCTGACCCGCATAGAAGCAGACGCCTTTCTCTCGGCCAATAAAAAATGAGTTGGGCAGATGTTGGGTTACGTTGTTGTTCTGACGCAACTTAACCAGGACCTTCCACCCACCAGTCCAGATCCCGTCTTCGTCCCTGTTTTTAGTTAGATCGGACATGAGGTCGCAGTGTCTCCTGAGCCAGATGACAATGTCCTGAGGGGGAACGGCCTCATTCCAGAATACAATGGTGACATTTGCTGTATCTGGCTTAGAGATGGGGATGAAGCTGAACTTATTCCAACCCTCAGTATCTCTGAACCTGGTGACATTAGCCCAGAAACGGTCCAGATCAGACATCAACTTAAAGCTGACATCATACCCCTGGTGGTCAGGAAGGTTTATCACTGCCAGGATGTCAGTCGGCAGGAAGCCCATCTGGGTACATAGGAGCCCTCTGACCACAAACCTTCTATCAGGCAGATCTTCCTTGGCACCTCTGTGCCTAAACCTGACTACATTCCTCCTCTTGAAAGCCTGGCCTGTATAGTTCGTGCTCGATGTAAAAGAAGGAGCACCGCAGCTCCAGACATTCCCAGAGGAGGTATGGCCAGATCCGCCATCTTGGCGTGTCTGTGGGCGCTGTGTGGGCTGCTGAGCACCTGCACTACGAGGTTCTGCTACTACATTAGTAACTAGAGGGGGAAAGTCCTGTACATTGGACTGTGCTGTGTCCGCCCCACCATCAACCTCTATGTCTGCGATATCACCAGAGTCCAGAGACTGGACTGTAGAGGGGTCTAATGTCATAGATGGTGAAGGATCCCCCCCAGAATGAGAAACACTTTCCCCTGCTGCACCATTATTATATACAGGATTATCTATAATATCAGACACATTAGATGGATAGTCAGTGGCAGCAGAGTCCTGCACAGCAGAGTCCACAATATTATTACGGTCACTATCAGTGATGTCCTGCACAGCAGAGTCCAGACTGTCCCACACACTCACAACCTGAGACCCCAAATGTGCTACTACCCCAGTACCTTCAGGTAACAGTGCACAGTCCTGCTGAGATGACCTGCCTCCTGGGACTTGTGGTGTCTGCACAGATGCTACTTCAGGCAGGGGTCCATGGTCTTGCTGGAAAGTGCTGGTTGCTGGGACTTGTGGTGCCTTGCCAGGAACTGCTGCAGGTCTTTGCTGTGGCTTGGCATTAGCTGCTCCTTCCCCATACAAATTCCCTTCCTTAAAAGGGAAACTTGCTGGCTGCAGAATAGGCTTTGCATGGGACTGCTGGCCGCCATCTTGAGAGGGTTCAGATCCAACTTTGGAGCGAGATGATGGTGACTTCTGGTATTCCTGGAATCGCTGCTGGTTTCTGTAGGATTCTCCCACCGGTCCCATTTGCTCCAGTACAGTCTCGGTCTCCTGTACGACATCGGCGAGCTCTTTCGCCAGTGCGCTCAGCTTCTTGTCCACTATTGCCTCTACCCCAGGTTTAGCAGCCCTTACTTTATAGGCACAGTCAATCTGTCTCTGCAGAGATAGTTTATTCGCCTTCAAAGTCTCCATTCTCCTGACCAGTGCTGGGATCTCGTCTGCCAGGCGCAGTTCAGGTGCTCGCTCAGCGGCTGTAACAGTCTGTGCATTATTGGGTAGCCTTGCAGGCTGGTTACTCACAGTATGGCCTCTGGTCGGTGTAGCCTGTGACTTCTGGCCTGCTGCGGCTGTTGTCACTGCCATGGGCCCACAATCTGCAGGTTGGGGACTATGTCCCAGTTTGTTCCCAGTGACCGCACTACTAGTACCATGAGGCCTTCCTGCTGGTCTCTCTTTGGTCACATCCACAGCCTTCACTACAGTTTTGCAGTTTCCACTGCCAGATCTTGTCCGCTCAGATCGTACCAGTACAGGCGGCTGCATGTTCTCCTGCATGGTCTGTTTCTCCAGGGACGTTCTCCTCTGTCTGCAGGAGGGTGGAGTGGACGGGACACCTGTAACCTGTAATGGAGTCTGCACAGGCTGCACGGCTTGCTTCTTCTTACAATCAGGTACTCTGTCTGGATGCTGCACAATTACATTGGTAGGTTGTTGTACCGTACCTCTGCTTGCTTCTGTTACTGCTTTACTTGCAATCACTTTCTTCCCATCTTGGCTTGCACTGGGACTGCTCACACACTGGACATTACTTCCATTCCTGGAAACTTTGGGATTTTCATCCACTTTTTGAGTATGGGAATTACTTCCCAGAGTAGGCCTTGGAGCCTGGGCCTTGCTAGGGGAGCTGCCCCACCCAGGGTGGCCCCGCCCTGGGCTTTCTCCAGACATCAGGAGACTCAGGAGAGCTACAGAAACACAACCTCACAGCTAGGAGGCAGTATTATAGTAGTTATATTCTTGTACATAGGGGGCAGTATTATAGTAGTTATATTCTTGTACATAGGAGCAGTATTATAGTAGTTATATTCTTGTACATAGGAGCAGTATTATAGTAGTTATATTCTTGTACATAGGAGCAGTATTATAGTAGTTATATTCTTGTACATAGGAGGTAGTATTATAGTAGTTATATTCTTGTACATAGGGGGCAGTATTATAGTAGTTATATTCTTGTACATAGGGGGCAGTATTATAGTAGTTATATTCTTGTACATAGGAGCAGTATTATAGTAGTTATATTCTTGTACATAGGAGGTAGTATTATAGTAGTTATATTCTTGTACATAGGAGCAGTATTATAGTAGTTATATTCTTGTACATAGGAGCAGTATTATAGTAGTTATATTCTTGTACATAGGAGCAGCATTATAGTAGTTATATTCTTGTACATAGGGGCAGTATTATAGTAGTTATATTCTTGTACATAGGAGCAGTATTATAGTAGTTATATTCTTGTACATAGAAGGTAGTATTATAGTAGTTATATTCTTACAAGAATATAACTACTATAATACTGCTCCTATGTACAAGAATATAACTACTATAATACTGCTCCTATGTACAAGAATATAACTACTATAATACTGCCCCTATGTACAAGAATATAACTACTATAATACTGCCCCTATGTACAAGAATATAACTACTATAATACTACCTACTATGTACAAGAATATAACTACTATAATACTGCTGCTATGTACAAGAATATAACTACTATAATACTACTCCTATGTACAAGAATATAACTACTATAATACTACCTCCTATGTACAAGAATACAACTACTATAATACTGCTCCTATGTACAAGAATATAACTACTATAATACTGCCCCCATGTACAAGAATATAACTACTATAATACTGCCCCCTATGTACAAGAATATAACTACTATAATACTGCCCCTATGTACAAGAATATAACTACTATAATACTGCTCCTATGTACAAGAATATAACTACTATAATACTACCTCCTATGTACAAGAATATAACTACTATAATACTACTCCTATGTACAAGAATATAACTACTATAATACTGCCCCTATGTACAAGAATATAACTACTATAATACTGCCCCTATGTACAAGAATATAACTACTATAATACTGCTCCTATGGACAAGAATATAACTACTATAATACTACCTCCTATGTACAAGAATATAACTACTATAATACTGCTCCTATGTACAAGAATATAACTACTATAATACTACTCCTATGTACAAGAATATAACTACTATAATACTACCTCCTATGTACAAGAATATAACTACTATAATACTACCCCCTATGTACAAGAATATAACTACTATAATACTGCCCCTATGTACAAGAATATAACTACTATAATACTGCTCCTATGTACAAGAATATAACTACTATAATACTGCCCCTATGTACAAGAATATAACTACTATAATACTGCTCCTATGTACAAGAATATAACTACTATAATACTGCCCCTATGTACAAGAATATAACTACTATAATACTGCTCCTATGTACAAGAATATAACTACTATAATACTACCTCCTATGTACAAGAATATAACTACTATAATACTGCCCCCTATGTACAAGAATATAACTACTATAATACTGCTCCTATGTACAAGAATATAACTACTATAATACTGCTCCTATGGACAAGAATATAACTACTATAATACAGCCTCCTATGTACAAGAATATAACTACTATAATACTGCTCCTATGGACAAGACTATACTATAATATTGCTTCAATGTATAAGTATTTTAAAGAGGACCTTTCATGCCCTCATCAATGTGCGGTTTCATATACTGCTTGAAAGCCGACAGTGTGGCCCTTATAGCTGGGAGGTAAAGAACATCGCTTCTGACAGTACAAGGCTATGGAAGAGTACAGTTGGGGGGGGGGGGCGTTCCTTACAGCACAGCTATGATGCTAGACTGTAAGGCTCACTCTTCTGACAGCGGGGAGATATTATTGGCACCGATATCTCCAGCACCAGGGAACATAATGGGAAAGTCGACTTTCTAGCATTATATAAAACCACACATTGATGAGGACATGAAAGGTCCTCTTTAAACTACAGTATATGATGTGCTAAAACAGGATACCTTGCCCAGAATTCAGATTACATCAGCTTCACTTCTTAATTTCTTCTATTTTAGGGATTTACTGGCATCTATTTTGCTGGACTTGAAAAATGCTTCATCAAGACTCAGAGTAAAGAAATCCCAGCTGTTGAGGAGACAGAAATGGTAGAATTTGAGGTATGGTTCTATATGGGTTCCTTCCATATATGGAGTGTATTATTATGGACATAGGTGAAACAAGTACTATGGGGGCACTATAACAAATCTTGGAAGGGGCCTCAGGTCTCTTCCAACTGTCACGTTGAATACTGACCATACCGGTAGGGGACGGACATTGTAATTGTAGTATTCACACCTCAGTACTCCTATGCCCCTTGGATGATAAGTTTTTATTTTACTAGGTCGGCTGACATGCAAAGTAAAAAGTGTAATAAATGATTCTCACATATTTCCACCAACTAATAATAAACAGAGCAAAAGAATGAAAACCTTCCATCATTGTGCTGCATGCCAGGCAGGAATCCTCTCCCATGTGGGGACAATTAGATCCTCCGCCCGATTTATGAGAAACTTTCCATTTTCTGACAATATTTTATTGTTAAACTGGAAAATGGTTTCATTTCTGTTACAAAGATGAAACAGTTGCACACTATAAAATGTTGTCTGGAAATATTTGTATTGTCATCTTCATTAACAATGTAGCAAGTGAAGGATAAACATTCGAGAGGGAAGAATTTATATTTGCGATGCCTTCACCAGACTCCGCCCTTCTGGTATTTGTTATGGTCGTTCTTGTTTCTTTAGGACTCTCTGGATTCATTATAAGACTATTATTATTACTTTACTCTATTTCCATATAATTATAGCGTCTATTCAGGGTTTCCATTGAAATAAATAGAAACCTCCAAGAGAGGAGCTAGTATTCCTTCCTATGAAGGTGCATGTGGGCTGTCATGTGGCTGCTCTTATCTCAGTATAAGAATACATTTCTCTTGTGCTATTACTGAAGTAAGTATAGAAGATTGAGAATATTCTCCAGGTGGAATCTGGAAGATGAAGAAGGAAGGGAAAACAAGGAAGAGAAGGAAAGAATAAGAAGTAAATTGTGATGGAATGAGCAGGGAAGAAGAAAGGAAAGAAGGGAGGAAGAAAGGAAATAAACAAATTAAGAAATATAGGAAGAGTGGGAAAAAATTGAGGGATGTAAGAAGGAAGGAGGAAAGAAAGGAAGGTTGTGGAGGAGGGTAGTAGTATGGAAGGAATGAAGGAAAAGAGCTGAATAAAGGACAAATGAAAGGAAGAAGAAAGAACAGAATAAAGGAATGAAGGAGGAAAAGAAGGAAGGGATGAACAAAAGATATGAGAGAGGGAGGAAATGACAGAAAGGAGAAAAGAAGGAGGGAATTAAGGAAAGAGGGAAAAGGAAAGAATAAAAAAGGAAAGGGAAGAAAGGTGGGGATTAAGGGTGGAAGGAAGGAAGGAAGGAAAGGGAGGGAAGAAAAGAGGTGAATGAACAACAAATGAAAAAAAGAAAGAATGAATGTAGAAAGGAAAGAAGAAGAGAGACGGAGGGAAGGAAAGAAGGAATCTGGGAAGGAAGTAGGAAAGCAAAGGAAGGCAGGGGAGGACTGGTGGAAGGAAGGGAGGAGGGAGGTTGTAAGGAGGGAATGAATTAAGAAATGAAGGAAAAGAGGAAGAAGGGAGATAGATACATGGGAATGAGGGAAAGAAGGAAGAGGGAGAGAGGGACGAAGTAAACACAGTATGTTACAGACGGATAGCCTTTACAATAATTTCTTTACTTTCCTTCCTTTCATCACCTTGACTAGGAGGGTGAGGTCTCTACTACAATCTATGAACAGTCCATGTTCTGGGTCCCGTCTGAGAATCCTATAGAGGATAAAGATTTCCTGAAGAATTCCCGAATCCTGGAGCTCTGTCACAATAAGTCCGTGCACTGGATCTTCCCTGCTTCTCCATCAGGTAACAGAAACCTGGGAACATGACACAATATATGATAAATGTCATATGTCTAACACAGAGGACAGAACCAGACTCTACATCAATGGATAGATCTGCTGTGCAGATATCTTCTCCTAAGAAAGCAGGGTGATTACCAACATGGCCACCATATCAGCACTTACAGGGCTTGGCATGATGACACTTCCTTAATCTTTGATACAGCAGATTGTTCTAGCTAAGATGTCACTAGTCTGCCGTAGGTGGGTTGGAACAACTCCTGTGGGCGCTGTAAAGCCGGCCATACTGGTTGTCACTCAGTTTTTCTAGTGACAGATTTAAGCAGGTAGAGCTTATTTTTGTACAATGAGGAGCTTTTTCAGTTGGCTCCATTTTGGGGTACATATAATGTTTTTATTAGCTTTTAACGTTTTTGAGGGGTTTGTGTGAAAATGCATAAAAAATGACATGGCAACGTTGTCTGGCGGGTGAATACAATTTTGTTACCCTCTTGTTGACCTATGTGAGGGCTCTATTTTTGTGAGGGCTGTGTATCATAAAAATTCTCACTCCAGTGCACCAGAAGGCAGGGGGAATAAATTTACAAACCTGCAGCCATCAAAGGAAATCAGAAGGGAGATCAGTCTTGGTGTCTTGAGGGTGACCTGTAGGCCCTCTGGCTGGCAGCTGTGACTACTACATCCTCTGTAGTTACTCCAGTACTTATGGGCCCCCTAAGGTTTCTGGGCTCGGGTATGACTGCACCCTCTGCACCCTTTCAAGTTCCTGGAAATTAATGCACCAATTATATTGCAAAACTTTCCAATATGTAATACCGCAACTTTACATCAGACCAATAAACAGTGAAAAACAAACTAACTATGTGCAGGAATATAAGGGATGATTGTTATATTTTCTTCTAGTTTGTGACATGAATGCTGACTGTTTCCATTATCCAGGAGGTATATAATAATTATGACTTATATGATGGGAGACAGAGCCCTGGAGACAGGGTGATTCCCAGGACATACCACACACTACATCCCCTGTATTAGGAGACCTTGAGTCATTTCTGTTTCTGGGAAATTGGGACGACGACAATATGGCCATCATTACAATGTCTTTAAGGGTCATCCAGCTTTTCCCACTACTGAAAACTGAGCTTGAGTCACGTCATACATAACACAGACGGCTCCAAAGCAGTGGACCCTCTTCTGGTATTGGATCACAGCGCCACATACTCACCTCAAGAGTATGAAGGGCCCCGTGCTTGTTTGCCCCCAACCTCTTGCCTGTGCCTATGGTAAGGCGACACCTTTGTTGGTTTCCTACCAACCAATGGGGGATAGATTGGGCCCCCTTATGAACGGGCCCCATAGCAGATGAATGCCCCCTAGGTCTGAATAGTGGTGAGAGTCTTTATTTTGCCTGACAATAACAAAATCACTTCTTTATTTTGCCTGAATGACAATATGGCCTGTCACTCAGCTTTCTCAGAGGCTGATATGGTCGCCCAGGATTTTTAAAGTATTCTGGGGTTTCTATTTATATGGATTTGTTTCGTTCTTGATGAATTGCTCTTTCATCTCTGCTTTATTTCCCTTTCTAGCTCCTGAGTTTCAAGATTTTGATGGAGAAGATGATGAGTCGGCAGCGGAACAAAAATTACTTTTGCCTAAAGATCAAAGAGGCGGAAAGCAGAGCGGCAAACGTCAGTCCAGATCTCTGACTGAAGAGGATCTGCCGGTCAATGACTATGTAAGTGCAGATATAATATCACAGTATGCAATATATATATATGTACGGTATATACGCCATGCACAGCCTGATGGGACAGGGGACAGGGCAGTAGTCTGGGGAGGGGGAAGCTGGTTGTTTCGTCACTTATACAAAACACACAAACCATTACAACCCCATAGTAGCCACTGTAGTCCGACCATCCCATGAAGTGGCCAGAGACTGCCAGAGGCTCTGCTGGTGCCGGCATTCTGTATGTCTGCTCATGAGAGGCGGCAAGGAGACTGAATTACTATGGTGGTAATGGGAGCAAAGAATCTGCTGACTGCTGCAATGGTTTGGAATACCTAATGATGATGGTGCTGTAGGTAGAGGGACTAAAATCACATAGACAGATACATATTAGATAGATAGATCGATCTGAGGATGATAGATAAATAGATAGATAGATAAGAGGTAGATAGATAAGGGTGCTTGAACAAGGTTCACTATGGATGGAAACTTTGCACTATTGGGCTAATAAAGTCCATTTTTCACCAGTTCAGCTGCCTGCCTTTTCCATATTTAGATAGAGATCAGATAGAGATATAGATAGGGATAAGCAGATACACAGACAGACAGACAGATCTTCACTACTATAATACTACTTGCCATTACCCCACAACCTGCTGCAGACAGTCTGGTACATCACATTATTGCTCCCGCTGTGATAGTATGGATGCCATGAATAAAATGTAAATCTCACATATGTTGTGATGGGTTTAGGGCCCGGCTCTGCCGCTGTTCCGCACTGAGAGCCCCGATGAGCCGGTACAGCTGTGAGCAGCAGACGTTTTTCTGAACATCAATGTAAATAATGAATACCGTCTCCCCTAATAGTCTTATGGAGGAGATCTGACGTCTTTGGAGTCGGAACATCTAGGAAAAAATGCTAACAGGACTGATTTGCAACCTGGATAATTAGGGGAACAGTAGCGGCCCGTAAATGGATTAAAAAGGGAGAGTGTGAATAATGAATTGATGTATCCAGACTGTATGCTGTAAAAGATACATGACAAAGGGAAGAGCCTTTAATGTGGCGATAAGTAACCGTCAGCGCGCCCGCTTTGATGAACCCTTTATGTCTTTACTTGATAAAACACAAGGTGTTAAAAAGGGAAAGTTACAGATAAAAAAGAGAAATGATAATAAAGTCCTGCGCTCGTCTTTCATTCGCCGCCCGATGCCGTACATCAAGCGACAACAGCGCACGACAGATGGGTCATCAATATTCATTATATATATGACACATTGAGATACCGGTGATGCTTATATCATATCTACGTCTTGGCGCCAGTTTGCTGATCGTCATCCTGGCAGATGTTTCGGAAAGTAAAATATTCAGAGAGACGTCACCTGACAAGTGACAAGGTCACTGTATTAAAGTATAAAGAAACTTCTAGGAAACATGGAGCAGTGGCCAATGGTGGATTAGGTAGGCCAATGACCCTGGACTGTTCCCTAAACTCCCCCTTCCCTTGCCCCGGCGCGCCATGTCTATAGTCAACATCACCTTTCTGTGCTAGAACATGCAATTCTGGTTAAGCTCTATGCGCTTGTTTCACAGCTGTTGCTATTCCTCTGGTCATATATGGGCTGTGCCCCTACATACTGACAGTGCCCAATCATTGCTGACAGTATCACAGTGTGTAAGGACCCCATTATGGAATTGCCACTTTTGCAATTCCCAAAGGGTAATGGAATTGCTACTCAAGCAACTTCCTAATTCACAGCGGGTACTGTAACTGATAGGATACAGCAGACAGCAAGTAAACAAGCTGCTTATAATCCTCCATTGTCCTGGTTCACAGAGACTAAGGTCACCCCAAGGTAATAACCTTATCCCATTGCAAGGCAGGAGGGACTCGGCTGCTCCAAAGCCAGGCTGCAACCCCAGAACAGAGTGCACGAAAATAGGCAAACTTACAGGCTAAGGATCAAACCAGAAACCCTACGGCAGGCAGAGTGTACACAACCAAGGTCAAAACCAGGAGAGTACGAGAATAGCCAAGACGAAAGCAGAGGAATATCTGACCAAGGTCAAGTCCAGGGGTCACAGATAAAACCAAAAGTGCAAACGTTTTAGGTGTGGAATAATGCTGCAAAGGAAAAATGCAGAAAGGGTTAATAGTTTATTTGGTCAGTTAACAAAATAAAGAGAATGAAGAAAAGAGAAATGTAAATCCCATCAATATTTGGTGTGACCTTCGCCCTTTGCCTTCCATCAGTTCTTCTCGGTACTTGCAGACAGTTTTGGCAGAACTGGGCAGGGAGGTTGTTCCCGCCGCCATCTTGGAGAACTAAGCACAGATCTTCTGTGGATGTTGCTTGCTCCAATCCGTCTGTCTCTTCATGTCGTCCCAGACAGACTGGATGATGCTGAGATCAGGGCTATATCTGTGGGGGCCGGATCATCACTTCCAGGACTCCTCCTCCAAAGGGCAAAGGTCACACCAAATATTGATGGGATTTACATTTCTCTTTTCTTCATTTACTTCATTTTGGAATTGAAAAAAATAAACTATTAACCCTTCTATTTCTGAAAGTTCTTATTTTGCAGCATTTTTTCCCACATTTGCCTAAAACTTTTGCAAAGTATTGTATGTCCTTATGCTGGGCCCTAATGTGTCAGAACTTGGCTTTGAAGGAGCGGCAGTGTGTCAGTGTAGCTGCTGCCCCAACCAATAGGGTTACAAAGAACCCCCAATGATAAGAAAATTATGCCATACCTGCTGTCCTTGGTGCACCCAAAACCTTGGAAGCCACAACAGCAAATGTGTCCAAAGGAAAACAATGATGTCCATTATAGCATCTAGAAATTGTCTGGTTCAGTCTAGGTCTGTGTATGTGCAAATAAGCAGGTTAGCACTTGATGGACCATGAAGTACTACAACCCCCATTATGTGTTATGTTATTTGGATTCATTCATTGTGAAGATGCAAAGACATAAACTATTTCCTCAGTCTGCAATTTATTTCTATCTGGTCACAAATAAAACATTGGCACATGTCCAAGAGAAAGTCTGGAAAATGTCAGACCGTTATAAAACAGTGGGAGCCGAACCCTGCGAGCATTGTGTAAGAGCAACACATATACTCAGCCATCATATCCTCCAACCTCAGGGATACTTATACATCACACAGTACATGTGTAACACTGCGGGTATGTATATAAGTTATACCAGCTGTACATATATAATTATATACAGGAGATACCCAGGATATACCAGCTGTACGTATATAATTATATACAGGAGATGCCCAGGTTATACCAGCTGTACATATATAATTATATACAGGAGATACCCAGGTTATACCAGCATGGTCCATATCACTATATACAAGAAGATGTATAACTTATACCAGCTGTACATATATAATTATATACAGGAGATACCCAGGTTATACCGGCTGTACATATATAATTATATACAGGAGATACCCAGGTTATACCAGCTGTACATATATAATTATATACAGGAGATACCCAGGTTATACCAGCATGGTCCATATCACTATATACAAGATGTATAACTTATACCAGCTGTACATATATAACTATATACAGGAGATACCCAGGTTATACCAGCTGTACATATATAATTATATACAGGAGATACCCAGGTTATACCAGCATGGTCCATATCACTATATACAAGAAGATGTATAACTTATACCAGCTGTACATATATAATTATATACAGGAGATACCCAGGTTATACCAGCTGTACATATATAATTATATACAGGAGATACCCAGGTTATACCAGCACGGTCCATATCACTATATACAAGAAGATGTATAATTTATACCAGCTGTACATATATAATTATATACAGGAGATACCCAGGTTATACCAGCTGTACATATATAATTATATACAGGAGATACCCAGGTTATACCAGCTGTACATATATAATTATATACAGGAGATGCCCAGGTTATACCAGCTGTACATATATAATTATATACAGGAGATACCCAGGTTATACCAGCATGGCCCATATCACTATATACAAGAAGATGTATAACTTATACCAGCTGTACATGTATAATTATATACAGGAGATACCCAGGTTATACCAGCATGGTCCATATCACTATATACAAGAAGATGTATAATTTATACCAGCTGTACATATATAATTATATACAGGAGATGCCCAGGTTATACCAGCTGTACATATATAATTATATACAGGAGATGCCCAGGTTATACCAGCTGTACATATATAATTATATACAGGAGATACCCAGGTTATACCAGCTGTACATATATAATTATATACAGGAGATACCCAGGTTATACCAGCTGTACATATATAATTATATACAGGAGATACCCAGGTTATACCAGCATGGTCCATATCACTATATACAAGAAGATGTATAACTTATACCAGCTGTACAGATATAATTATATACAGGAGATACCCAGGTTATACCAGCTGTACATATATAATTATATACAGGAGATACCCAGGTTATACCAGCATGGTCCATATCACTATATACAAGAAGATATATAACTTATACCGGCTGTACATATATAATTATATACAGGAGATACCCAGGTTATACCAGCATGGTCCATATCACTATATACAAGAAGATATATAACTTATACCCGCTGTACATATATAATTATATACAGGAGATACCCAGGTTATACCAGCTGTACATATATAATTATATACAGGAGATACCCAGGTTATACCAGCTGTACATATATAATTATATACAAGAGATACCCAGGTTATACCAGCATGGGCCATATCACTATATACAAGAAGATGTATAACTTATACCAGCTGTACATATATAATTATATACAGGAGATACCTAGGTTATACCAGCAGTACATATATAATTATATACAGGAGATACCCAGGTTATACCAGCATGGTCCATATCACTATATACAAGAAGATGTATAACTTATACCCGCTGTACATATATAATTATATACAGGAGATACCCAGGTTATACCAGCTGTACATATATAATTATATACAGGAGATACCCGGGTTATACCAGCATAGTCCATATCACTATAAACAGGAGATACCCAGGTTATACCGGCATGGTGCATATCACTATATACAAGAAGATGTATAACTTATACCAGCTGTACATATATAATTATATACAGGAGATACCCAGGTTATACCAGCATGGTCCATATCACTATATACAAGAAGATGTATAACTTATACCAGCTGTACATATATAATTATATACAGGAGATACCCAGGTTATACCAGCTGTACGTATATAATTATATACAGGAGATGCCCAGGTTATACCAGGTGTACATATATAATTATATACAGGAGATACCCAGGTTATACCGGCATGGCCCATATCACTATATACAAGAAGATGTATAACTTATACCAGCTGTACATATATAATTATATACAAGAGATACCCAGGTTATACCGGCATGGTCCATATCACTATATACAAGAAGATGTATAACTTATACCAGCTGTACATATATAATTATATACAGGAGATACCCAGGTTATACCAGCTGTACATATATAATTATATATAGGAGATACCCAGGTTATACCAGCATGGTCCATATCACTATATACAAGAAGATGTATAACTTATACCAGCTGTACATATATAATTATATACAGGAGATACCCAGGTTATACCAGCATGGTCCATATCACTATATTCAAGAAGATGTATAACTTACACCAGCTGTACATATTAAATAATATACACAGTAGATACCCAGGTTATACCAGCTGTACATATATAATTATATACAGGAGATACCCAGGTTATACCAGCTGTACATATATAATTATATACAAGAGATACCCAGGTTATACCGGCATGGTCCATATCACTATATACAAGAAGATGTATAACTTATACCAGCTGTACATATATAATTATATACAGGAGATACCCAGGTTATACCAGCTGTACATATATAATTATATACAGGAGATACCCAGGTTATACCAGCATGGTCCATATCACTATATACAAGAAGATGTATAACTTATACCAGCTGTACATATATAATTATATATAGGAGATACCCAGGTTATACCAGCATGGTCCATATCACTATATACAAGAAGATGTATAACTTATACCAGCTGTACATATATAATTATATACAGGAGATACCCAGGTTATACCAGCATGGTCCATATCACTATATACAAGAAGATGTATAACTTATACCAGCTGTACATATATAATTATATACAGGAGATACCCAGGTTATACCAGCTGTACATATATAATTATATACAGGAGATACCCAGGTTATACCAGCTGTACATATATAATTATATACAAGAGATACCCAGGTTATACCGGCATGGTCCATATCACTATATAGAAGAAGATGTATAACTTATACCAGCTGTACATATATAATTATATACAGGAGATACCCAGGTTATACCAGCTGTACATATATAATTATATACAGGAGATACCCAGGTTATACCAGCATGGTCCATATCACTATATACAAGAAGATGTATAACTTATACCAGCTGTACATATATAATTATATACAGGAGATACCCAGGTTATACCGGCTGTACGTATATAATTATATACAGGAGATGCCCAGGTTATACCAGGTGTACATATATAATTATATACAGGAGATACCCAGGTTATACCGGCATGGCCCATATCACTATATACAAGAAGATGTATAACTTATACCAGCTGTACATATATAATTATATACAAGAGATACCCAGGTTATACCGGCATGGTCCATATCACTATATACAAGAAGATGTATAACTTATACCAGCTGTACATATATAATTATATACAGGAGATACCCAGGTTATACCAGCTGTACATATATAATTATATACAGGAGATACCCAGGTTATACCAGCTGTACATATATAATTATATACAGGAGATACCCAGGTTATACCAGCTGTACATATATAATTATATACAGGAGATCCCCAGGTTATACCAGCTGTACACATATAATTATATACAGGAGATACCCAGGTTATACCAGCATGGTCCATATCACTATATACAAGAAGATGTATAACTTATACCAGCTGTACATATATAATTATATACAGGAGATACCCAGGTTATACCAGCATGGTCCATATCACTATATACAAGAAGATGTATAACTTATACCAGCTGTACATATATAATTATATACAGGAGATACCCAGGTTATACCAGCTGTACATATATAATTATATACAGGAGATACCCAGGTTATACCAGCTGTACATATATAATTATATACAGGAGATACCCAGGTTATACCAGCATGGGCCATATCACTATATACAAGAAGATGTATAACTTATACCAGCTGTACATATATAATTATATACAGGAGATACCTAGGTTATACCAGCAGTACATATATAATTATATACAGGAGATACCCAGGTTATACCAGCATGGTCCATATCACTATATACAAGAAGATGTATAACTTATACCCGCTGTACATATATAATTATATACAGGAGATACCCAGGTTATACCAGCTGTACATATATAATTATATACAGGAGATACCCGGGTTATACCAGCATAGTCCATATCACTATAAACAGGAGATACCCAGGTTATACCGGCATGGTCCATATCACTATATACAAGAAGATGTATTACTTATACCAGCTGTACATATATAATTATATACAAGAGATACCCAGGTTATACCGGCATGGTCCATATCACTATATACAAGAAGATGTATAACTTATACCAGCTGTACATATATAATTATATACAGGAGATACCCAGGTTATACCAGCTGTACATATATAATTATATATAGGAGATACCCAGGTTATACCAGCATGGTCCATATCACTATATACAAGAAGATGTATAACTTATACCAGCTGTACATATATAATTATATACAGGAGATACCCAGGTTATACCAGCATGGGCCATATCACTATATACAAGAAGATGTATAACTTATACCAGCTGTACATATATAATTATATACAGGAGATACCTAGGTTATACCAGCAGTACATATATAATTATATACAGGAGATACCCAGGTTATACCAGCATGGTCCATATCACTATATACAAGAAGATGTATAACTTATACCCGCTGTACATATATAATTATATACAGGAGATACCCAGGTTATACCAGCTGTACATATATAATTATATACAGGAGATACCCGGGTTATACCAGCATAGTCCATATCACTATAAACAGGAGATACCCAGGTTATACCGGCATGGTCCATATCACTATATACAAGAAGATGTATTACTTATACCAGCTGTACATATATAATTATATACAAGAGATACCCAGGTTATACCGGCATGGTCCATATCACTATATACAAGAAGATGTATAACTTATACCAGCTGTACATATATAATTATATACAGGAGATACCCAGGTTATACCAGCTGTACATATATAATTATATATAGGAGATACCCAGGTTATACCAGCATGGTCCATATCACTATATACAAGAAGATGTATAACTTATACCAGCTGTACATATATAATTATATACAGGAGATACCCAGGTTATACCAGCATGGTCCATATCACTATATACAAGAAGATGTATAACTTATACCAGCTGTACATATATAATTATATACAGGAGATACCCAGGTTATACCAGCTGTACATATATAATTATATACAGGAGATACCCAGGTTATACCAGCTGTACATATATAATTATATACAAGAGATACCCAGGTTATACCGGCATGGTCCATATCACTATATACAAGAAGATGTATAACTTATACCAGCTGTACATATATAATTATATACAGGAGATACCCAGGTTATACCAGCTGTACATATATAATTATATACAGGAGATACCCAGGTTATACCAGCTTGGTCCATATCACTATATACAAGAAGATGTATAACTTATACCAGCTGTACATATATAATTATATACAGGAGATACCCAGGTTATACCGGCTGTACGTATATAATTATATACAGGAGATGCCCAGGTTATACCAGGTGTACATATATAATTATATACAGGAGATACCCAGGTTATACCGGCATGGCCCATATCACTATATACAAGAAGATGTATAACTTATACCAGCTGTACATATATAATTATATACAAGAGATACCCAGGTTATACCGGCATGGTCCATATCACTATATACAAGAAGATGTATAACTTATACCAGCTGTACATATATAATTATATACAGGAGATACCCAGGTTATACCAGCTGTACATATATAATTATATATAGGAGATACCCAGGTTATACCAGCATGGTCCATATCACTATATACAAGAAGATGTATAACTTATACCAGCTGTACATATATAATTATATACAGGAGATACCCAGGTTATACCAGCATGGTCCATATCACTATATACAAGAAGATGTATAACTTATACCAGCTGTACATATATAATTATATACAGGAGATACCCAGGTTATACCAGCTGTACATATATAATTATATACAGGAGATACCCAGGTTATACCAGCTGTACATATATAATTATATACAGGAGATCCCCAGGTTATACCAGCTGTACACATATAATTATATACAGGAGATACCCAGGTTATACCAGCATGGTCCATATCACTATATACAAGAAGATGTATAACTTATACCAGCTGTACATATATAATTATATACAGGAGATACCCAGGTTATACCAGCATGGTCCATATCACTATATACAAGAAGATGTATAACTTATACCAGCTGTACATATATAATTATATACAGGAGATACCCAGGTTATACCAGCTGTACTTATATAATTATATACAGGAGATACCCAGGTTATACCAGCTGTACATATATAATTATATACAGGAGATACCCAGGTTATACCAGCATGGGCCATATCACTATATACAAGAAGATGTATAACTTATACCAGCTGTACATATATAATTATATACAGGAGATACCTAGGTTATACCAGCAGTACATATATAATTATATACAGGAGATACCCAGGTTATACCAGCATGGTCCATATCACTATATACAAGAAGATGTATAACTTATACCCGCTGTACATATATAATTATATACAGGAGATACCCAGGTTATACCAGCTGTACATATATTATTATATACAGGAGATACCCGGGTTATACCAGCATAGTCCATATCACTATAAACAGGAGATACCCAGGTTATACCAGCATGGTCCATATCACTATATACAAGAAGATGTATAACTTATACCAGCTGTACATATATAATTATATACAAGAGATACCCAGGTTATACCGGCATGGTCCATATCACTATATACAAGAAGATGTATAACTTATACCAGCTGTACATATATAATTATATACAGGAGATACCCAGGTTATACCAGCTGTACATATATAATTATATATAGGAGATACCCAGGTTATACCAGCATGGTCCATATCACTATATACAAGAAGATGTATAACTTATACCAGCTGTACATATATAATTATATACAGGAGATACCCAGGTTATACCAGCATGGTCCATATCACTATATACAAGAAGATGTATAACTTATACCAGCTGTACATATATAATTATATACAGGAGATACCCAGGTTATACCAGCTGTACATATATAATTATATACAGGAGATACCCAGGTTATACCAGCTGTACATATATAATTATATACAAGAGATACCCAGGTTATACCGGCATGGTCCATATCACTATATACAAGAAGATGTATAACTTATACCAGCTGTACATATATAATTATATACAGGAGATACCCAGGTTATACCAGCTGTACATATATAATTATATACAGGAGATACCCAGGTTATACCAGCATGGTCCATATCACTATATACAAGAAGATGTATAACTTATACCAGCTGTACATATATAATTATATATAGGAGATACCCAGGTTATACCAGCATGGTCCATATCACTATATACAAGAAGATGTATAACTTATACCAGCTGTACATATATAATTATATACAGAAGTTACCCAGGTTATACCAGCATGGTCCATATCACTATATACAAGAAGATGTATAACTTATACCAGCTGTACATATATAATTATATACAGGAGATACCCAGGTTATACCGGCTGTACGTATATAATTATATACAGGAGATGCCCAGGTTATACCAGGTGTACATATATAATTATATACAGGAGATACCCAGGTTATACCGGCATGGCCCATATCACTATATACAAGAAGATGTATAACTTATACCAGCTGTACATATATAATTATATACAAGAGATACCCAGGTTATACCGGCATGGTCCATATCACTATATACAAGAAGATGTATAACTTATACCAGCTGTACATATATAATTATATACAGGAGATACCCAGGTTATACCAGCTGTACATATATAATTATATATAGGAGATACCCAGGTTATACCAGCATGGTCCATATCACTATATACAAGAAGATGTATAACTTATACCAGCTGTACATATATAATTATATACAGGAGATACCCAGGTTATACCAGCATGGTCCATATCACTATATACAAGAAGATGTATAACTTATACCAGCTGTACATATATAATTATATACAGGAGATACCCAGGTTATACCAGCTGTACATATATAATTATATATAGGAGATACCCAGGTTATACCAGCATGGTCCATATCACTATATACAAGAAGATGTATAACTTATACCAGCTGTACATATATAATTATATACAGGAGATACCCAGGTTATACCAGCATGGTCCATATCACTATATTCAAGAAGATGTATAACTTACACCAGCTGTACATATTAAATAATATACACAGTAGATACCCAGGTTATACCAGCTGTACATATATAATTATATACAGGAGATACCCAGGTTATACCAGCTGTACATATATAATTATATACAAGAGATACCCAGGTTATACCGGCATGGTCCATATCACTATATACAAGAAGATGTATAACTTATACCAGCTGTACATATATAATTATATACAGGAGATACCCAGGTTATACCAGCTGTACATATATAATTATATACAGGAGATACCCAGGTTATACCAGCATGGTCCATATCACTATATACAAGAAGATGTATAACTTATACCAGCTGTACATATATAATTATATATAGGAGATACCCAGGTTATACCAGCATGGTCCATATCACTATATACAAGAAGATGTATAACTTATACCAGCTGTACATATATAATTATATACAGGAGATACCCAGGTTATACCAGCATGGTCCATATCACTATATACAAGAAGATGTATAACTTATACCAGCTGTACATATATAATTATATACAGGAGATACCCAGGTTATACCAGCTGTACATATATAATTATATACAGGAGATACCCAGGTTATACCAGCTGTACATATATAATTATATACAAGAGATACCCAGGTTATACCGGCATGGTCCATATCACTATATAGAAGAAGATGTATAACTTATACCAGCTGTACATATATAATTATATACAGGAGATACCCAGGTTATACCAGCTGTACATATATAATTATATACAGGAGATACCCAGGTTATACCAGCATGGTCCATATCACTATATACAAGAAGATGTATAACTTATACCAGCTGTACATATATAATTATATACAGGAGATACCCAGGTTATACCGGCTGTACGTATATAATTATATACAGGAGATGCCCAGGTTATACCAGGTGTACATATATAATTATATACAGGAGATACCCAGGTTATACCGGCATGGCCCATATCACTATATACAAGAAGATGTATAACTTATACCAGCTGTACATATATAATTATATACAAGAGATACCCAGGTTATACCGGCATGGTCCATATCACTATATACAAGAAGATGTATAACTTATACCAGCTGTACATATATAATTATATACAGGAGATACCCAGGTTATACCAGCTGTACATATATAATTATATACAGGAGATACCCAGGTTATACCAGCTGTACATATATAATTATATACAGGAGATACCCAGGTTATACCAGCTGTACATATATAATTATATACAGGAGATCCCCAGGTTATACCAGCTGTACACATATAATTATATACAGGAGATACCCAGGTTATACCAGCATGGTCCATATCACTATATACAAGAAGATGTATAACTTATACCAGCTGTACATATATAATTATATACAGGAGATACCCAGGTTATACCAGCATGGTCCATATCACTATATACAAGAAGATGTATAACTTATACCAGCTGTACATATATAATTATATACAGGAGATACCCAGGTTATACCAGCTGTACATATATAATTATATACAGGAGATACCCAGGTTATACCAGCTGTACATATATAATTATATACAGGAGATACCCAGGTTATACCAGCATGGGCCATATCACTATATACAAGAAGATGTATAACTTATACCAGCTGTACATATATAATTATATACAGGAGATACCTAGGTTATACCAGCAGTACATATATAATTATATACAGGAGATACCCAGGTTATACCAGCATGGTCCATATCACTATATACAAGAAGATGTATAACTTATACCCGCTGTACATATATAATTATATACAGGAGATACCCAGGTTATACCAGCTGTACATATATAATTATATACAGGAGATACCCGGGTTATACCAGCATAGTCCATATCACTATAAACAGGAGATACCCAGGTTATACCGGCATGGTCCATATCACTATATACAAGAAGATGTATTACTTATACCAGCTGTACATATATAATTATATACAAGAGATACCCAGGTTATACCGGCATGGTCCATATCACTATATACAAGAAGATGTATAACTTATACCAGCTGTACATATATAATTATATACAGGAGATACCCAGGTTATACCAGCTGTACATATATAATTATATATAGGAGATACCCAGGTTATACCAGCATGGTCCATATCACTATATACAAGAAGATGTATAACTTATACCAGCTGTACATATATAATTATATACAGGAGATACCCAGGTTATACCAGCATGGGCCATATCACTATATACAAGAAGATGTATAACTTATACCAGCTGTACATATATAATTATATACAGGAGATACCTAGGTTATACCAGCAGTACATATATAATTATATACAGGAGATACCCAGGTTATACCAGCATGGTCCATATCACTATATACAAGAAGATGTATAACTTATACCCGCTGTACATATATAATTATATACAGGAGATACCCAGGTTATACCAGCTGTACATATATAATTATATACAGGAGATACCCGGGTTATACCAGCATAGTCCATATCACTATAAACAGGAGATACCCAGGTTATACCGGCATGGTCCATATCACTATATACAAGAAGATGTATTACTTATACCAGCTGTACATATATAATTATATACAAGAGATACCCAGGTTATACCGGCATGGTCCATATCACTATATACAAGAAGATGTATAACTTATACCAGCTGTACATATATAATTATATACAGGAGATACCCAGGTTATACCAGCTGTACATATATAATTATATATAGGAGATACCCAGGTTATACCAGCATGGTCCATATCACTATATACAAGAAGATGTATAACTTATACCAGCTGTACATATATAATTATATACAGGAGATACCCAGGTTATACCAGCATGGTCCATATCACTATATACAAGAAGATGTATAACTTATACCAGCTGTACATATATAATTATATACAGGAGATACCCAGGTTATACCAGCTGTACATATATAATTATATACAGGAGATACCCAGGTTATACCAGCTGTACATATATAATTATATACAAGAGATACCCAGGTTATACCGGCATGGTCCATATCACTATATACAAGAAGATGTATAACTTATACCAGCTGTACATATATAATTATATACAGGAGATACCCAGGTTATACCAGCTGTACATATATAATTATATACAGGAGATACCCAGGTTATACCAGCATGGTCCATATCACTATATACAAGAAGATGTATAACTTATACCAGCTGTACATATATAATTATATACAGGAGATACCCAGGTTATACCGGCTGTACGTATATAATTATATACAGGAGATGCCCAGGTTATACCAGGTGTACATATATAATTATATACAGGAGATACCCAGGTTATACCGGCATGGCCCATATCACTATATACAAGAAGATGTATAACTTATACCAGCTGTACATATATAATTATATACAAGAGATACCCAGGTTATACCGGCATGGTCCATATCACTATATACAAGAAGATGTATAACTTATACCAGCTGTACATATATAATTATATACAGGAGATACCCAGATTATACCAGCTGTACATATATAATTATATATAGGAGATACCCAGGTTATACCAGCATGGTCCATATCACTATATACAAGAAGATGTATAACTTATACCAGCTGTACATATATAATTATATACAGGAGATACCCAGGTTATACCAGCATGGTCCATATCACTATATACAAGAAGATGTATAACTTATACCAGCTGTACATATATAATTATATACAGGAGATACCCAGGTTATACCAGCTGTACATATATAATTATATACAGGAGATACCCAGGTTATACCAGCTGTACATATATAATTATATACAGGAGATCCCCAGGTTATACCAGCTGTACACATATAATTATATACAGGAGATACCCAGGTTATACCAGCATGGTCCATATCACTATATACAAGAAGATGTATAACTTATACCAGCTGTACATATATAATTATATACAGGAGATACCCAGGTTATACCAGCATGGTCCATATCACTATATACAAGAAGATGTATAACTTATACCAGCTGTACATATATAATTATATACAGGAGATACCCAGGTTATACCAGCTGTACTTATATAATTATATACAGGAGATACCCAGGTTATACCAGCTGTACATATATAATTATTACGGGTCCCAGGTTTCCGCTGGGCCATATCACTATATACAGAGTGTATAACTTATACCAGCTGTACATATATATTATATACAGGAGATACCTAGGTTATACCAGCAGTACATATATAATTATATACAGGAGATACCCAGGTTATACCAGCATGGTCCATATCACTATATACAAGAAGATGTATAACTTATACCCGCTGTACATATATAATTATATACAGGAGATACCCAGGTTATACCAGCTGTACATATATTATTATATACAGGAGATACCCGGGTTATACCAGCATAGTCCATATCACTATAAACAGGAGATACCCAGGTTATACCAGCATGGTCCATATCACTATATACAAGAAGATGTATAACTTATACCAGCTGTACATATATAATTATATACAAGAGATACCCAGGTTATACCGGCATGGTCCATATCACTATATACAAGAAGATGTATAACTTATACCAGCTGTACATATATAATTATATACAGGAGATACCCAGGTTATACCAGCTGTACATATATAATTATATATAGGAGATACCCAGGTTATACCAGCATGGTCCATATCACTATATACAAGAAGATGTATAACTTATACCAGCTGTACATATATAATTATATACAGGAGATACCCAGGTTATACCAGCATGGTCCATATCACTATATACAAGAAGATGTATAACTTATACCAGCTGTACATATATAATTATATACAGGAGATACCCAGGTTATACCAGCTGTACATATATAATTATATACAGGAGATACCCAGGTTATACCAGCTGTACATATATAATTATATACAAGAGATACCCAGGTTATACCGGCATGGTCCATATCACTATATACAAGAAGATGTATAACTTATACCAGCTGTACATATATAATTATATACAGGAGATACCCAGGTTATACCAGCTGTACATATATAATTATATACAGGAGATACCCAGGTTATACCAGCATGGTCCATATCACTATATACAAGAAGATGTATAACTTATACCAGCTGTACATATATAATTATATATAGGAGATACCCAGGTTATACCAGCATGGTCCATATCACTATATACAAGAAGATGTATAACTTATACCAGCTGTACATATATAATTATATACAGAAGTTACCCAGGTTATACCAGCATGGTCCATATCACTATATACAAGAAGATGTATAACTTATACCAGCTGTACATATATAATTATATACAGGAGATACCCAGGTTATACCGGCTGTACGTATATAATTATATACAGGAGATGCCCAGGTTATACCAGGTGTACATATATAATTATATACAGGAGATACCCAGGTTATACCGGCATGGCCCATATCACTATATACAAGAAGATGTATAACTTATACCAGCTGTACATATATAATTATATACAAGAGATACCCAGGTTATACCGGCATGGTCCATATCACTATATACAAGAAGATGTATAACTTATACCAGCTGTACATATATAATTATATACAGGAGATACCCAGGTTATACCAGCTGTACATATATAATTATATATAGGAGATACCCAGGTTATACCAGCATGGTCCATATCACTATATACAAGAAGATGTATAACTTATACCAGCTGTACATATATAATTATATACAGGAGATACCCAGGTTATACCAGCATGGTCCATATCACTATATACAAGAAGATGTATAACTTATACCAGCTGTACATATATAATTATATACAGGAGATACCCAGGTTATACCAGCTGTACATATATAATTATATACAGGAGATACCCAGGTTATACCAGCTGTACATATATAATTATATACACGAGATCCCCAGGTTATACCAGCTGTACACATATAATTATATACAGGAGATACCCAGGTTATACCAGCATGGTCCATATAACTATATACAAGAAGATGTATAACTTATACCAGCTGTACATATATAATTATATACAGGAGATACCCAGGTTATACCAGCATGGTCCATATCACTATATACAAGAAGATGTATAACTTATACCAGCTGTACATATATAATTATATACAGGAGATACCCAGGTTATACCAGCTGTACATATATAATTATATACAGGAGATACCCAGGTTATACCAGCATGGTCCATATCACTATATACAAGAAGATGTATAACTTATACCAGCTGTACATATATAATTACTGTATATACAGGAGTTACCCAGGTTATACCAGCTGTACATATATAATTATATATAGGAGATACCCAGGTTATACCAGGAGGGTCCATATCACTATATACAAGAAGATGTATAACTTATACCAGCTGTACATATATAATTATATACAGGAGATACCCAGGTTATACCAGCTGTACATATATAATTATATACAGGAGATACCCAGGTTATACCAGCTGTACATATATAATTATATACAGGAGATACCCAGGTTATACCAGCATGGACCATATCACTATATACAAGAAGATGTATAACTTATACCAGCTGTACATATATAATTATATACAGAAGTTACCCAGGTTATACCAGCATGACTAAGGTACTCAGGTTATTCAAAGTCCTGATTTTCCTTGACCTAAAAATAGCACAAAAAGTTAAGAAAATCAGAACATTGTAGTTTTTAAAGTGCAGAATTATCTGAAGATTTTCCCCTCATTAATGTTATAGAAAGTTATGTGATGATGACAAAGCTCACATTTGCTTTCGTCTTCCCTCTAAACTTGTATAGGTTACTTTCCTTACATCTACATGGAAGACGGCACAAAGTCGGCGTAGCCTTTATGTGTGTGTTAGGTAGGACTTTGATGCGGATCTGATTTCACATCTCAGCCTCCAGAAAGCAGCCAAACACAACAAAGCAGATGAAACGCGCCTCATTTGTTCACTTCAGTTTGTCATGTATAGTGTTAATCTAATTAAAACGTCAGTAGCGCACAACAAAGCCTACACCGCCACCGCCGCCGCCACCGAGATGCAATGTTATTCCAGGAGAAATCGGGAAGGAAAATAATACAATGTATCAGGGCGGCGAGTACATAACAGGGATGGATACAATCAGTGTGAGCCTCGATGTCTTCATAACACAGACAGGGACAATCACTTCTCAACTAGAGATTAGTGAAATGGTTAACAATACACAAATCACTATTTTACTCTGAAGGCTAAGGCCACAGGTAGCAGGCCGCAGCCAAAAAGCGCTGCAAGAAAAACCGCAGCAGAAACTCATTGCGTTTTTATCCGTACCGCTTTTCACAGAAAGTCTGCAGAGTTTTCCTCTGCGGACTTTCTGCTTCCATTAGACCTATATGGAAACCGCCGGCGTTTCCGTAGATATAATTGACATGCCGTGATTTCCAAAAACGCAACAGTATGGGAAATCGCAGCATTTCTGCTACAGGTATTTTTCTGCAATATGTGGATGAAATTCGCTAGAATCCCATCCTCCTTGCAGGGAGTGTAAAACGCTACAGTATTTGCTGCGGCATTTTCGCCATGGCAGTTATGACACGTGGGGCTTCAGGGGTAGAGACCGAAGTATAATAAGTGAAAGCCTAGAGGAGGTGCGGAAAAATAATAAACAGTCACTCTCACCTGCCCTCACCTCTCCTGGGGTCCCTCCCTCACTCTACTGCTATCTTCCAGCCGCTTTCTGCCTCCTGGGTGATGTCATGGGCCTGGAGGTCACAGCCGGCAGTGGTCATGTGGGACGTGCCAACACTGTGATGCCACCAAAGTGGCCAAAGTTGTCTCCAAAGAAGGTGCAACCCAAGAAAGCATATACAGACAAACAAAGCTCCAAGTCCCCTGTCCCAGGTGGTTAGGGGTGTTAATGCCATATTAACCAGTACCCTTTGTTCTGGGACCACCTCACCTCTGTGTACACCCTTGGTCTGAAGTCTACTAGAGGACTCTCTGGACTGATACATTGTAACAATCACTAGATGTATGAGCAATACTAAAGTGGAGAATCCCTTATGACATTGACAACATACTCTTACAATAGGTCATCAATTTTGGATTGGTGGGGTCCGACACCTGGAACTTCCCCTGTTTGAAGAGACCACTATGTTTCTGTCAAGAATAGACTCCCACCCATCTGATATTGATGACCTATCCTAAAGAGCTGGCATTGATTTCAGGTATAATTTACACCATCTTAAATTCTAATAGAAGTATTGGCAAATTTTGCTAATTTTTTTGGCAAAATTTGAGACTAGAAAACTAGTGTAGTAGGGTTGATGAATCCCCACTAAGTTTGCACTGCCGGAATCTTAGTCATTTCCATCTGCTCCCCCTCCCACCCATCTCCTCTGCTCTTGCCTTGACCTTGGTGCTCCTTTAATTATGTGAACACATTTCAATGGAAAAAAATGGAGAAATACAATTAAAAAATTAGAATAATTTGTAGAATGTGATTGAGCCAGTAAAGGGAATTATAAGTGGAAACCTATTTCCACCTGGCACCACCCGGTCTGACAGCTGTAGACAGTTTTATCGCTGACTGTTTCCTGGACTATAATGGACAAGTAAAGAGCTAAGTGCTGACCGCAGAGATCATATCTAGTGACAGCAACACAAGCAAGGTATTTGGTGGTGACCACAATGGGGGACACAAAGGATCTATAGGTCACATAATAGGTCAGTATAGCAAGAATGCTCCACTATAAGAGGATACCGTGTTTAACGACATAGTATAACTCAGATGTCACCTGTGATCATCTTTGTCACCTTTCTCTGTGTGTTCTTAAAGATTAGTTAAGAATCCCTATTCATTTCAAGCATTTCTTTGCTTTTTTCAACAGGTGTTTTTGGTGCCATTTTACTTGTAATAATTTGTAATATTTGTAAGGCTCAGTTCACACAGCAAATTATGGGATAGCACAGCAGATTATGGGACAGAGTAGTAGATTATGGCATAGAGCAGTAGAATATGTAACAGAGCAGTAGATTATGGCACAATGATGGTGATTATTATGACGATGAAAATGATGATGGTGATGATTGTAACAATAATGATGAAGATGATAATGATGGTGATGATGATGAAGATAATAATAATGATGGTGAAGATGATAATAATGATGATATTGGTGGCGATAATGATGACAATGATGAAGAAGAAGAAGATAATGATGATAATGGTAATGATGGTGATGATGAAGATGCTAATGATGGCAATGATGATGGCGAAGATGATAATAATGATGGTGATGATGATGAAGATAATAATAATGATGGTGACGATGATAATAATGATGATATTGGTGGTGATAATGATGACAATGATGATGATGAAGAAGGTGAAAGATGATAATAACGGTAATGATGGTGACGATAATGATGGCAATGATGGTGATGATGATGAACATGATAACAATGATGACAATGGTAATGATGAAGATGATGATAGCAGTAATTTCGACCTCTGTATTACATGTATTATATACAGTAAGATGTGACACACTGGTGTGTTGCTTGCCCCAGTCACGCAGCCCTTGCACTTGGTGCACGGATCATTCTTTCTTGGATGAATGAGGCTTTTTCTTTTTTTATCCTGATCGCTGATTTTAATCTAATAAACATGTTCCGGGGTAGTTTGACCTGAAATTAACTTCTAAGCTAAGAGCTTCATTGCAATTTTCCAATAATTGATTTAATGCAGCATTTATTACATTAGCTGCTGAGAGATCATTTACTCCATCATCATGTTCAGCAGAGGATAAAAGGAGTTTACTCTTTAAAGGGACAAAACCTGAAAATTCTCGAGAGGATCCTTCTAGTCCAGCAGTTCTCATTATAATATAATCCTTACAGGGTTTGTCCAGTCTCATGTAATAAAGCCTAATTATTGCATAATGAAAGATTCTGCAGCTTTCTAATATACTGGGTGCTTCAGTCTCTTGCTATTAACTAACTCTGTTTGCTGTCAGTGAATGAAGACCGCTGTCCCTCTTGCACTGATGGATCACAATAGTGGCAGTAGGGATCCACACTTGCCCACACAGTAGTGGCTATGTGCTACACCTGAGTAGGCAGCAGGGACGAGCATCAATCCCTACTGCTGCTACTGTGATCTATAAGTGCAAGTGAGGCAGTCGATTATACTATTTTGGGGCAAATAAGTGTGTGTGGTCACTATGGTGCATTATACTGTGTGGAAGTACTATGGGGATATTATATTGTGATGGGCACTAAGGGGGTATTATATTGCGTGGGGACATTATGGGGCATTATACTGTGTGAGGGCACTAATGGGGCATTACACTATGAGGGAGTACCAATAGGAAACTATACTATGTGGAGACCACAAATGGGACATTATATGGTGTGTATCATGCTGTGTGGGGGCACAGTGCAACATTATACTCTGGGGGCATTATACTGTGTGAGGGAACTATGGGAGCATTATACTGTGTGGGGGTCACTAAAGTAGCATTATACTGTGTGAGGGAACTATGGGAGCATTATACTGTGTGGGGGTCACTAAAGTAGCATTATACTTTGTGAGGGCACTATGGGAGCATTATACGGTGTGGGGGTCACTAAAGTAGCATTATACTGTGTGAGGGAACTATGGGAGCATTATACTGTGTGGGGGTCACTAAAGTAGCATTATACTGTGAGGGGGGGAGGTTGCAATATACCATTTGAGGGCACTAATGGGGCATTATACCATGTGGAGAGCACTATTGGGATATTACTGTGTGGTGGCACTATGGGAGCATAAAATTGTGTGGCGGCAAAAAAAGGGACATTATACCATGTGATGACCACTGCAGGGCATTAGATACTGTGTGTGGGAGCTAAGTAAGGTTGCATTATACTGTGTGTGACACACAGAAGAGGGGACTATTACTGTGTGGGAGCACAAAGGGTTTTAGGTGGGATCTGTTTTGGTCAAATGGGGCATGGGCTGAACTAGGGGGTTAGAGTTGTGTCTTATATGTAAATCATGGATATGTTCAGCTCGTACCTTCAAATAATGTCAGACTCAGGTCAGTAGAGCTTTACTAAAGTAGTTGAGTATCTCGGTCTAAACTGTATGCAACTGTAACCAACCCTCAGCTGTGAAGGGTATTTAGTCAGGACAGGTTTCCAGCCTTCCTTGCATTGACTATAGTCTTATATATAGACTGGAATTTATTTAGGGGTTTTGCAGTACTAGACTTATTATCTGCCATAAATATACTATATGATACTGGCAAATAATATAACACATAATAAGCTTAGATACTTAGATATAATAGGCTTAGATGCACAGTATCACAAGGGACAGGAATAGATGTAGTGACTGAGTAGACAGTATCCTGCATAGTGGGCTTAGATATAGAGGCTGAGATGTATGTATGACATATGAGGCTAGGTTCACATCTACGCTGGAGTCCGCGTTGGACTTTTCTCTCCGACGGTTTCAGTAGAAAAACTGCGAAAACCTGGGGGACCCCATTATAGTCAGGTAACCGCTGTTTTAGCGGTCTGGCTCTCCGTCGTTTGGGTCCCCTGGTGGACCCGATGTAGAGCCCAGCACAGGTGTGAACCTAGACTGATAGGATTAGATACAGCAGCTCAGCAGACAGTATCACACATGGTGGGATTAGATACATCTAAACAATGGCTCCTGGGAGATACGCAGCGAACGACTGATTGTAAGCGGAATAATCTCCTGCCGTTAATGATACGATGCGGGGATTTTCCAGTAGGATTCTACAAACCTCATTAAACATTGAAGGAGACACATGTCATGGGCAGATTCTTATTTATGGCAGGAAAACCATTTGCTGTTGGTTTATTTCAAAGTTTGTTTGAAAGCCGCAACGCGAAGGCTGACATTCGGGCCTGCTCCAGACGCAGTGCGCCCGTCCCGCTGTTGAGTCTTCTGTTCTCGGCGCTCCCTCTCTGTGTTTCTAATGAGGCATTAATGGGCTGCCAATTACACATGCAAATGAGAGATTTTACTGAGACAATTGTAACTGTACCTGAAGGCATAAGACGCCACATTAACATCCCCAATATCAATCATTTTTATTTAAATAATTGTCTTTCTGCCGTTCACAGCGATCAGAGATCCCGGAGATTTCACGCAAAAAAACAAATTCCGATAAAAATTAAAGCTTCAGTTGAGAATGATTATTCCCAGACAATTCATTACGGGGCTCGGATACGTTACATATATTATGTTGGTTATGATAAATGGGCTGAGCCTCCTACATGCACAGATGGTATTTACTATATAGCAGGGGAAGGTTAATGATCTCAGAACTTGCTAGAATTAAGAGAATTCCCACTATGGCACTGACCCACATTATGGCCCTATCCACACAGTAAATAAGCCAATCCTTATTACTGCAGATTTCATTGTGGACTCATTCACTGGGAATTAATGACCGGCTATTTCATAGAGAAAAGTTTCCATTGTCCATACACAAGTCTCTAAGCTTCCAGAAGTAGATATGTAAGGGGCTACTTCACTTTAAAGATAACTTATATTAATGTATAGAGACTCATGTATGTAATAATTTAGTATTATACTGTAATTACTGAGAAGGCTTTACTAATCTAAAATAACTACTATAATACTGCTCCTATGTACAAAAATATAACTACTATAATACTGCTCCTGTGTACAAGAATATAACTACTATAATACTGCTCCTATGTACAAGAATATAACTACTATAATACTACTGCTATGTACAAGAATAAAACTACTATAATACTACTCCTATGTACAAGAATATAACTACTATTATACTGCTCCTATGTACAAGAATATAACTACTATAATACTGCTCCTATGTACAAGAATATAACTACTATAATACTGCCCCTATGTACAAGAATACAACTACTATAATACTGCTCTTATGTACAAGAATATAACTACTATAATACTGCTCCTATGTACAAGAATATAACTACTATAATACTACCTCCTATGTACAAGAATATAACTACTATAATACTACTCCTATGTACAAGAATATAACTACTATAATACTGCTCCTATGTACAAGAATATAACTACTATAATACTACTGCTATGTACAAGAATATAACTACTATAATACTACCTCCTATGTACAAGAATATAACTACTATAATACTACTCCTATGTACAAGAATATAACTACTATAATACTGCTCCCTATGTACAAGAATATAACTACTATAATACTTCTCCTATGTACAAGAATATAACTACTATAATACTGCTCCTATGTACAAGAATATAACTACTATAATACTACCTCCTATGTACAAGAATATAACTACTATAATACTGCCCCTATGTACAAGAATATAACTACTATAATACTACCTCCTATGTACAAGAATATAACTACTATAATACTACCTCCTATGCACAAGAATATAACTACTATAATACTACCTCCTATGTACAAGAATATAACTACTATAATACTGCTCCTATGTACAAGAATATAACTACTATAATACTGCTCCTATGTACAAGAATATAACTACTATAATACTACCTCCTATGTACAAGAATATAACTACTATAATACTGCCACCTATGTACAAGAATATAACTACTATAATACTGCTCCTATGTACAAGAATATAACTACTATAATACTGCTCCTATGTACAAGAATATAACTACTATAATACTGCCCCTATGTACAAGAATATATCTACTATAATACTGTTCCTATGTACAAGAATATAACTACTATAATACTGCTCCTATGTACAAGAATATAACTACTATAATACTACCTCCTATGTACAAGAATATAACTACTATAATACTACCTCCTATGTACAAGAATATAACTACTATAATACTACCTCCTATGTACAAGAATATAACTACTATAATACTGCTCCTATGTACAAGAATATAACTACTATAATACTGCTCCTATGTACAAGAATATAACTACTATAATACTACCTCCTATGTACAAGAATATATCTACTATAATACTACCTCCTATGTACAAGAATATAACTACTATAATACTACCTCCTATGTACAAGAATATAACTACTATAATACTGCTCCTATGTACAAGAATATAACTACTATAATACTGCTCCTATGTACAAGAATATAACTACTATAATACTGCTCCTATGTACAAGAATATAACTACTATAATACTGCTCCTATGTACAAGAATATAACTACTATAATACTACCTCCTATGTACAAGAATATAACTACTATAATACTACCTCCTATGTAACAGAATATAACTACTATAATACTGCTCCTATGTACAAGAATATAACTACTATAATATTGTTCCTATGTACAAGAATATAACTACTATAATACTGCTCCTATGTACAAGAATATAACTACTATAATACTGCTCCTATGTACAAGAATATAACTACTATAATACTGCTCCTATGTACAAGAGTATAACTACTATAATACTACCCCTATGTACAAGAATATAACTACTATAATACTGCCTCCTATGTAACAGAATATAACTACTATAATAATACTCCTATGTACAAGAATATAACTACTATAATACTGCCCCTATGTGCAAGAATATAACTACTATAATACGGCTCCTATGTACAAGAATATAACTACTATAATACTGCTCCTATGTACAAGAATATAACTACTATAATACTGCTCCTATGTGCAAGAATATAACTACTATAATACGGCTCCTATGTACAAGAATATAACTACTATAATACTGCTCCTATGTACAAGAATATAACTACTATAATACTGCCCCCTATGTACAAGAATATAACTACTATAATACTTCCTCCTATGTACAAGAATATAACTACTATAATACTGCCTCCTATGTACAAGAATATAACTACTATAATACTGCTCCTATGTACAAGACTATAACTACTATAATACTACCTCCTATGTACAAGAATATAACTACTATAATACTACCTCCTATGTACAAGAATATAACTACTATAATACTACCTCCTATGTACAAGAATATAACTACTATAATACTGCTCCTATGTACAATATAACTACTATAATACTGCTCCTATGTACAAGAATATAACTACTATAATACTACCTCCTATGTACAAGAATATAACTACTATAATACTACCTCCTATGTACAAGAATATAACTACTATAATACTACCTCCTATGTAACAGAATATAACTACTATAATACTGCTCCTATGTACAAGAATATAACTACTATAATACTGCCCCTATGTGCAAGAATATAACTACTATAATACGGCTCCTATGTACAAGAATATAACTACTATAATACTGCTCCTATGTACAAGAATATAACTACTATAATACTGCTCCTATGTGCAAGAATATAACTACTATAATACGGCTCCTATGTACAAGAATATAACTACTATAATACTGCTCCTATGTACAAGAATATAACTACTATAATACTGCCCCCTATGTACAAGAATATAACTACTATAATACTTCCTCCTATGTACAAGAATATAACTACTATAATACTGCCTCCTATGTACAAGAATATAACTACTATAATACTGCTCCTATGTACAAGACTATAACTACTATAATACTACCTCCTATGTACAAGAATATAACTACTATAATACTACCTCCTATGTACAAGAATATAACTACTATAATACTACCTCCTATGTACAAGAATATAACTACTATAATACTGCTCCTATGTACAATATAACTACTATAATACTGCTCCTATGTACAAGAATATAACTACTATAATACTACCTCCTATGTACAAGAATATAACTACTATAATACTACCTCCTATGTACAAGAATATAACTACTATAATACTACCTCCTATGTAACAGAATATAACTACTATAATACTGCTCCTATGTACAAGAATATAACTACTATAATACTGTTCCTATGTACATGAATATAACTACTATAATTCTGCCCCCTATGTAACAGAATATAACTACTATAATACTGTTCCTATGTACAAGAATATAACTACTATAATACTGCTCCTATGTACAAGAATATAACTACTATAATACTGCTCCTATGTACAAGAATATAACTACTATAATACTGCTCCTATGTACAAGAGTATAACTACTATAATACTACCCCTATGTACAAGAATATAACTACTATAATACTACCTCCTATGTACAAGAATATAACTACTATAATAATACTCCTATGTACAAGAATATAACTACTATAATACTGCCCCTATGTGCAAGAATATAACTACTATAATACGGCTCCTATGTACAAGAATATAACTACTATAATACTGCTCCTATGTGCAAGAATATAACTACTATAATACGGCTCCTATGTACAAGAATATAACTACTATAATACTGCTCCTATGTACAAGAATATAACTACTATAATACTGCCTTCTATGTACAAGAATATAACTACTATAATACTTCCTCCTATGTACAAGAATATAACTACTATAATACTACCTCCTATGTACAAGAATATAACTACTATAATACTACTCCTATGTACAAGAATATATCTACTATAGTACTGCTCCTATGTACAAGAATATAACTACTATAATGCTGCTCCTATGTACAAGAATATAACTACTATAATACTGCTCCTATGTATAATATAACTACTATAATACTGCTCCTATGTACAAGAATATAACTACTATAATACTACCTCCTATGTACAAGAATATAACTACTATAATACTACTCCTATGTACAAGAATATATCTACTATAGTACTGCTCCTATGTACAAGAATATAACTACTATAATACTGCTCCTATGTACAAGAATATAACTACTATAATACTGACCCCTATGTACAAGAATATAACTACTATAATACTACTCCTATGTACAAGAATATAACTACTATAATACTGCTCCTATGTACAAGATTATAACTACTATAATACTGCTCCTATGTACAAGAATATAACTACTATAATACTGCTCCTATGTACAAGAATATAACTACTATAATACTACTCCTATGTACAAGAATATAACTACTATAATACTACCTCCTATGTACAAGAATATAACTACTATAATACTGCTCCTATGTACAAGAATATAACTACTATAATACTACTCCTATGTACAAGAATATAACTACTATAATACTGCTCCTACGTACAAGAATATAACTACTATAATACTGCCCCCTATGTACAAGAATATAACTACTATAATACTTCCTCCTATGTACAAGAATATAACTACTATAATACTTCCTCCTATGTACAAGAATATAACTACTATAATACTACCTCCTATGTACAAGAATATAACTACTATAATACTACTCCTATGTACAAGAATATAACTACTATAATACTGCTCCTATGTACAAGAATATAACTACTATAATGCTGCTCCTATGTACAAGAATATAACTACTATAATACTGCTCCTATGTATAATATAACTACTATAATACTGCTCCTATGTACAAGAATATAACTACTATAATACTGCTCCTATGTACAAGAATATAACTACTATAATACTGCCTCCTATGTACAAGAATATAACTACTATAATACTGACCCCTATGTACAAGAATATAACTACTATAATACTACTCCTATGTACAAGAATATAACTACTATAATACTGCTCCTATGTACAAGATTATAACTACTATAATACTACTCCTATGTACAAGAATATAACTACTATAATACTACCTCCTATGTACAAGAATATAACTACTATAATACTGCTCCTATGTACAGGAATATAACTACTATAATACTGCTCCTATGTACAAGAATATAACTACTATAATACTGCCCCCTATGTACAAGAATATAACTACTATAATACTGCTCCTATGTACAAGAATATAACTACTATAATACTGTTCCTCTAGGTAAGAATTTAGCAGCGGTATTTCAATATGTTGTCTAGAATCATCTACACTGATGGTTTGCGGTGTAACATTTTGCTTTTTGCAGGCTGTTGATGAATAAATCATTTTGCTTAGAAGTTTCTGTTTTTCTCTTTCCTTGTAGAGAGAAGTTGGTCTTGACTTTCATCCGATGTGGGATCATAGAGGATACTGCTGTACTCACTGCCGCCGTGGACAGAGATATTGCCAGAAAGTGTGTGAGCCTCTGCGGGGGTACTACCCCTATCCTTACTGTTATGGCTCAGGGCGGGTGATCTGCAGGATAATTATGCCCTGTAACTGGTGGGTTGCCCGCATGCTGGGCAGGGTATAATAGTAATAATAGTAAGACATGAGCTCTATATTATCTGTATACATTTCATGTGAAGTAAGAACAGTCACCCCGCAGTCTTGTATTGTCTCCGAACTACAACTCCCATCGGAAATAGTGTTGATATCCTTTAATGCCCATATAAAATAATGAGGTAAGTAAGGATGCCATACATATAGCATACAGATAAAATATCCTAACCAATGAGGACATGTCATACAAAACTAGTTACTACAAGGACATCAGATCCAGTTTTTTAAGAGAGTGTCTTAAATGTACAGTCATTTTATTTCTAAAGCCGCAGTAGTTCTTAAAGGGGACCTCTCACCACTTCTCCCAGCTCAAGTTCTTTGCACCCTTCAATAGGTTCCACTGCACTGATTCAGGCACATTTGGCATTTTTTCTCTATCTCCCTCCATTTCCGAAAAATCATTTCTGCCATTTTCAGCACCGAATATGCTGATCAGACTCCCTACAATAAGGCGGGCGGTCCCAGACTGTGCAGTAGGGAGTCTAATTATCATATAAAGTGCTGAAACTAACTGCACCAAATGATCGGGAATGGTGGGGGCTAGAGAAAAAATTTCAACTTTGCCTAAATTAGTGGAGCTACACCTATCAGATGATGCAAAGACATGGAGTTGGTGGAGATGCCAAGAAGTCCTCTTTAAAGGGGCCTCTTCCTTGTATGTAAATAAAGCTTATCCATTGTTTAATGATCAGGCTTATAAATTTCTAATATGTAATCTCTGTATAGGGAAAGGAAACACAGTGGATGTAATGTGACAACAATTAGTTATTGTGGGAAAATGGTTGTCAGAGAGATCATTTCAGTAGTTGCTACAATGTTGCTACAATGTAGAAACCAGACTATTGCAGTGGACTCAAGAAGAGCAGCGCCAACTAGTGGCGATCCAAAGTTATGATTATTATGTATGGGAAATGATCCTGGTGTATGGGCCAAAGTTGTGACCTGTGTTGAAAAGTGTAAGTAAATGCATTGTCCAACATATCGGGGTCCAAAAATATAATCTAAAGCTCGCTGTATACAATGTTCATCCCTGGGAGTTATGGGTGAGTGTGGGTTACAGTGGAATATGCGAGGCACCTGTATCTGGAGATATACCAGGCGTATGGGTCAGATATAGTGTAAAATAGGGTGTGAATGGATCATAAGTCATCACAAGATCAACGTCAAAGTAGAGAGATGGATGTTTACAATGGTGAAAAGCCTATACAAGATGCATGGAACTGATGATTTTCAACTGGAGTTCCCCTATAGGCTGAGGCCCCACGTTGCGGAAAAGCAGCTTTTTTCATTGCAGATTTTACTGCGTTTTTTTGAGCCAAAGCCAGGAGTGGATTGAGCAGAAGGGAGAAGTATAAGAACCTCCTATATATTTCCCATTCCTTTTGTAGCCATTCTTGGCTTTGGCTCAAAAAACCGCAACAAAATCTGCAACAAAAAAAAAGCTGCGTTTCCGCAACGTGGGGGCCTCAGCCTTAAGAGCACTTATGGGCGCTGTGCTTCGGTGACAACTCAAGACACGGCTGATCTTCCTTATTCTTGTATATGTCATTTTTTTTACTTGTCACATAATATTCTTCTATTGCCTATTGCCAGTAATCACCCGATAAATTTGATATTTTATTTGGATGATTTTACCCGGGAGACATCACGCTGTTATTTTTGTATCATCAATAAATCAATATCCTTCGTGGTGTTTTTCTAGAAATGTCTCAGTGTCAGGAATCCTTGACGGGGCGCGGACTGTAAATCACACAAGTCGACATTGACGTTAAATAGGAATTTACAGACCTTCCTTTTACTTCAATGTCAAAATTAAAAAAAAAAAAAGTGAACCTGAGCTCAAAGAATACATAAAATACTGCAGACTGATTTACTGGGGCCGAGGAGTGAGAAGGTTGTGTGTCTAGTCTGAGTCTATCTACCTAAATCAGAAGAAGCGCCGGAAATTTTCATACTTTTTTTAACTTTTATTGGAGGGGAAGGTCATCTAATACTAACAGAGAACGGAGGGAAGACCGCCCAGGACATAAGTAATGTAATGTTTGTACACAGTGACTGCACCAGCAGAATAGTGAGCGCAGCTCTGGAGTATAATACAGGATGTAACTCAGGATCAGTACAGGATAAGTAATGTAATGTATGTACACAGTGACTGTACCAGCAGAATAGTGAGTGCAGCTCTGGAGTATAATACAGGATGTAACTCAGGATCAGTACAGGATAAGTAATGTAATGTATGTACACAGTGACTGCACCAGCAGAATAGTGAGTGCAGCTCTGGAGTATAATACAGGATGTAACTCAGGATCAGTACAGGATAAGTAATGTAATATATGTACACAGTGACTGTACCAGCAGAATAGTGAGCGCAGCTCTGGAGTATAATACAGGATGTAACTCAGGATCAGTACAGGATAAGTAATGTAATGTATGTACACAGTGACTGTACCAGCAGAATAGTGAGTGCAGCTCTGGAGTATAATACAGGATGTAACTCAGGATCAGTACAGGATAAGTAATGTAATGTATGTACACAGTGACTGTACCAGCAGAATAGTGAGTGCAGCTCTGGAGTATAATACAGGATAAGTAATGTAATGTATGTACACAGTGACTGTACCAGCAGAATAGTGAGCGCAGCTCTGGAGAATAATACAGGATGTAACTCAGGATCAGTACAGGATAAGTAATGTAATGTATGAACACAGTAACTGTACCAGCAGAATAGTGAGTGCAGCTCTGGAGTATAATACAGGATAAGTAATGTAATGTATGTACACAGTGACTGTACCAGCAGAATAGTGAGTGCAGCTCTGGAGTATAATACAGGATGTAACTCAGGATCAGTACAGGATAAGTAATGTAATGTATGTACACAGTGACCGCACCAGCAGAATAGTGAGTGCAGCTCTGGGGTATAATACAGGATGTAACTCAGGATCAGTACAGGATAAGTAATGTAATGTATGTACACAGTGACTGTACCAGCAGAATAGTGAGTGCAGCTCTGGAGTATAATACAGGATGTAACTCAGGATCAGTACAGGATAAGTAATGTAATGTATGTACACAGTGACTGCACCAGCAGAATAGTGAGTGCAGCTCTGGAGTATAATACAGGATGTAACTCAGGATCAGTACAGGATAAGTAATGTAATGTATGTACACAGTGACTGCACCAGCAGAATAGTGAGCACAGCTCTGGAGTATAATACAGGATGTAACTCAGGATCAGTACAGGATAAGTAATGTAATGTATGTACACAGTGACTGCACCAGCAGAATAGTGAGTGCAGCTCTGGAGAATAATACAGGATAAGTAATGTAATGTATGTACACAGTGACTGTACCAGCAGAATAGTGAGTGCAGCTCTGGGGTATAATACAGGATGTAACTCAGGATCAGTACAGGATAAGTAATGTAATGTATGTACACAGTGACTGCACCAGCAGAATAGTGAGCACAGCTCTGGAGTATAATACAGGATGTAACTCAGGATCAGTACAGGATAAGTAATGTAATGTATGTACACAGTGACTGCACCAGCAGAATAGTGAGTGCAGCTCTGGAGTATAATACAGGATGTAACTCAGGATCAGTACAGGATAAGTAATGTAATGTATGTACACAGTGACTATACCAGCAGAATAGTGAGCGCAGCTCTGGAGTATAATACAGGATGTAACTCAGGATCAGTACAGGATAAGTAATGTATTGTATGTACACAGTGACTGTACCAGCAGAATAGTGAGCGCAGCTCTGGAGTATAATACAGGATGTAACTCAGGATCAGTACAGGATAAGTAATGTAATGTATGTACACAGTGACTGTACCAGCAGAATAGTGAGCGCAGCTCTGGAGTATAATACAGGATGTAACTCAGGATCAGTACAGGATAAGTAATGTAATGTATGTACACAGTGACTGTACCAGCAGAATAGTGAGCGCAGCTCTGGAGTATAATACAGGATGTAACTCAGGATCAGTACAGGATAAGTATCCCACAAATGTTTGTTAATACACTGGTCTGACACTGTGGTGAAGCTTTCCTTACAAGTCTGTAAACATTTAACATTTCTTGCAAAATCTTCCTAAAAGCAAGTGATGAGCTACAGTAGTTCAGTATGATCAGGTTACCCTCCACCGTACCTCCCAGTTCCCTTAAATGGGTTGTCCCAAAATTGATCTTGTTTTAGCTTAGACCACTCATCCTAATCTTTAAATTTTATGAATAGAACTACCATGAGGACTGACACATACACAAATACGGCACAGATAGAATGTATATTGGTTTCTCGCTCATTATTGTTGGCCAGGTTCTGCTTGTTGTCTAAATGTTTGGAGTCCAGCAGCTAAATTCCACTGATATCTGAGAAAACCTTCTAGTTCTCATATGTGACCAACATCTATAATCACATTTTTGTAATATTTTTAGCTCTCATCATGCTTTCATGCAATGCACTGGGAAGGATCTATAGCACTGTTCATTCTGGGTTACCTGATTGACAAATAGAATGTCAGGACGGCAGTGAAGACTGACAGAGATGGAAAAAGCAGTGCTACTTTAAAATGCAAATGTATTTGCCCTTCAGGATCTGTAAAAAGCTAAGTGACAACCCCTATGGGCATTGTACTGGCAGTCTTTAGTGGTTGTCACCCAACCTGAGCTATAAGAGTCCAAGATTGAATATTAATAGCCTTTACGCTCAGAGACTGATATTTGGGGGTCACTTTTAGGGAGACAGGCTCTGCCTCGATGGTCCTGACAGAATAGAAGTTGACATCACAGCTGGGCCCCTAATTCTGGAACATGCGGCTACAGCTGTGCTTGTGTTTTAGTCGCACCTTATATTAATGAATCCCTCAACTGAAACACTGTAACAAATTATCGCTGCATCCGTAATCAGCTTATGCATCACCCCAAAGACAAAGAAGTCAGCGCTGCCATTAATGAGCCGCACAATTCGGGGAAAACTTCCTCTGAAAGTCATAGTTGTTACGTCTTGTTTACCTTAACTGAGATGTATCTGGTTCAGGAAAGCTGGGTGTCATCAATATGAGATCACACTGTGGTTCCCACACAGCTCTGCTAAAGTCCTGGCAATGCAATGATTTCTTTTCTCTTCCTGTTACTGCAGAGTTCCATTCAGGGGCCTGGGAAAGCTGTGTGACAACCCCTGTGGGAGCTTCAATCATGTCCATTCTAACTGGCAATGCAACCCAGCTTTCCCAGCAACCCATCAAGTCAAGTACTTCTACAGGTGATGACCTCCTGCTTTCCTCTCTGTGCCTCGTGTTGGATATCTACTTCTGGAAAGTTGGGTGGCAACCGGTAAAATGTCTATCACATCTCCTAGGCTAAGGCTACACGTAGCTTCCCGCAGCAAAAAGCGCTGCGGGAAAAACCATGGCGGCAACGCATCACGGTTTTTCCCACAGCACTTTTCATAGACAGTCCACAGAGGTTTCGTCTGCGGACTTTCTGCTTCCATTATACCTATAGGGAAACTGCCATCGTTTCCGTAGGCATAATTGACGTGCTGCAATGGTCTTGGATATCGCAGCATATCCGCAGCGCGTATTTTCCCACACTGTGGGGATGGGATGTGACCCCCCCCCCCCCGCGCGGGGGGCGCCCCCCCCCCCCCCCCCAACCCCCCCCCCCCCCCCCCCCAAAAAAAAAAATATTTTTTAATTTAATTTAAAAAAAGCAAAAAAAAAGAAAAAAAACCGGGCCAAAAACCACCAAAAAAAAAAAAAAAACAACAACAAATACAACCCAACTCCCCCCATGGTTTCTTCTTTTTCCCCCCCCCCCCCCCCCGGAAGGCCCCCCGAAGAACAAAATACCCCAAAAACCCCCCCCCGCCCCCCCCCCCCCCCTTTGGGGCCCCCCCCCTCCCCCCGGGGCCCCGGGGGACCCCCTACCGCCCGTAGAAGCGCGCGGTGGGGCCGCAAGGGGGGGGGGGGCCTGCGCTCGGCCCAATCGGTCCTTTTCTCTCCACTCAGTAGGATGAAGCGTCTCACTTCCCTACTCCCCCCCCCCCCCCCCCCCCCCCCCCCCCCCCCCCCCCCCCCCCGGGGGCCCCCCCCCCCCCCCCCGGCCGCGCGGGGGGGCGCCCCCCAACCTCCCTTTTTTTTAAAGGGCCCCCCCCCCCCTCACGGTTATCAGGATCTTGGGAGAAATGAAGTCCTCTTTAACAGACAGGGAAACCAACTGAATGCAATGTAATCCAACAGCAGATTCCACTCAGCACACTGACAGTCCTGCCGAATCCATACACTGAGCTGGGATGTAAAGCCGGGATTTAGCAGGTGCCGTCCAGTACATCAACAGCACTGCGAGTCTCTATCTGTGGTATCCATATACACAGTCACAATGTCAGTCTCACTGATCAGCCACTGAGCACAGTTCCTTTCACGTGGACTCACTAGTCCTGTTGTCTCTTTACACTCTGTTTGTCTCTGGACCAAGATACAGCTTAGCTGTACAGAAAAAAAATCTCCACACCAGTTCAATACAACACTTGCCAAGATGGCTGCTGCTCTCTGTCTCGTCACTTCCTGCTTCTCTGCTCACATTCTGTCTGCAGAACAGGCAAGCTGACATAAAAGGGGGGGGGGTCTCACTCCAGCATCATGTCACAATTACAATGGCTGCTGTCTTAAAGGAACAGAATCACAGAAATACATTCAACATTAACAGTTTATACAGACAAATAAAGCTTAGGACAACATTGGCTGTCTCTTACATATTCCCCCCCACTTTAAGATTGGCAGTCCCTGCCTATGACTGTATATCCAGAGGGTTGTACTTTTATGCACAGGGTGGTAGTATACCGATGTATGGCAGGCCAAACAAACTCATCCTGCGCATACCGAACAGGGGGAATACCAGCATTTGGCCTAGTGGTCCGTCTGAGGACCGGTGGTATATTATGGGGTGCTGCAGCTATGGGTTGAGAAGGACCAGCGGATTCCGCACCAGAGGGGGCACAGGCCGGAGATACAGTAGTCACAGGTGGAACATCCCCAGGAGCAGGGATCGGCCAACAATCATCCTCCTCGTCTGAGGCCCATTCCGCACCTCTATTCTCTGACTGTGGGAGCTCATTCACATTGGCAAGCCCATCATGATTTGTCCCTTCAGAATGACACAGACGCAACATATTTCGGTGAAGTACTCGAACACAATCAGTTCCTTCTTTCTGGACCTGGTACACTGGCCCATTCGCATACTTGCGGCCAACAACACGATACGGCAAAGCCTCCCATCGGCTTTCCAATTTCCCTTGGGGTTTCTTGACACGAACTAGCACCAGGTCGCCTGGTTGCAATGGTGCTTCTTGCACTGGGGTCTTATCAGGATGGGGATGTTCTTGCAGGCGCTGCCGCACCAATCGATGGATCGTCTCAAGTCTCTGCCGGTGCGCCCGCACCCAAGAGGTTGGATCCCTCGGAGGGAACCCATCCACATCATCCAACTGTAATTCTCCTATACTTCGCCCAGACCGCCCAAAGAGAAGTGTATAAGGAGAGTACCCCGTTGTAGAATGGACCTGATTGTTATAGGCCCACACCATTTCAGACAAGAACTGAGGCCACTGTAACTTCTTGTCTTCCTCCAGAGTCCGCAGCATCTGTAGCAGAGTTCTGTTGAATCTTTCACAGGCCCCATTTCCCTGAGGGTGGTATGGAGTCGTGTGCGACTTCTTTATCCCATAGATACGTTGAACTTCTTTCATTACGTGTCCCTCAAAGCAGGCACCCTGGTCGGAGTGGATGCGTTTAGGGCACCCATATACTCGAATGAAATCTTGGCACAGAGCACGAGCTGCTGACTCAGCTGTCTGGTCCTTGGTGGCGGTTACCACCGCAAATTTGGTGAAGTGATCCACCATTACGAGGCAATACTGGTGTCCGCTATTGGATGGGCCCACCATTAGATAGTCTATCATGACGATTTCTAAAGGTTCCTGGGTCACGATGGTTTGCAGGGGAGCTCTCTGTTCTATTGCCTTATGGATCTCACAAGTTCGACAGCTGCGGCATACTTCTTCGACCATTTGACGAAGACCAGGGCAGTAAATCAGTCGCTGTAACCAACGAAAGGTCTTCTCATGACCAAAATGTCCATTCTTATTATGAGCCTCAACTGCCAACGAGCGAGCCAGTTCACTAGGCACCACAATTTGGTATCGAATGTCGATCTCAGAAGGTAAATAGACCTTTCGGCATAGCACTCCATTTTTCATCTCCAACTTTTCCCAGTGACTCAAAACAGATAATATCTCACGTGTCAGTCGTTCTCTTTCCTCTCTACAGGGCTTCTGGCCTTTCTCAACACACTTGATCATCTGCGCCAGCCCCTCATGGGTCTGTTGTATCTGTGCCCATTCCTGTCGTGAGGGACCAAAGAAAGGAGCCATTTCAGTCCCCTCCATCTCAAACTGATTAGTGGCGGTCAAGGCCTGTGAAAATCTGCTGAAATCGGGCACCTCCACATGCTCCAACTCATGATCCACGTCTTCTGTGGGGGTCTGGGCAGTTACCCTAGAAAGTCCGTCAGCATTCTGGTTCTCTGTCTTGGACCGATACTTAATGCGGTAATTGAATGTAGACATTCGGGCTATCCACCTCTGCTCTAACGCCCCGAGCTTGGCATTTTCCAGGTGAGCTAGTGGGTTGTTGTCAGTCAGTACTAAAACTTCAGCACCGGTCAAATATTCAGAGAATTTCTCGGTCATGGCCCATACCAGTGCCAACAGCTCCAACTTAAATGAACTATAATTCTCGGGGTTTCTTTCAGAATCTCTCAAAGACCGGCTGCCGTACGCTATGACCCTCTCCTGGCCATCCTGAAGCTGGGAAAGCACTGCTCCAAGACCATACAGGCTTGCATCCGTATACAGCTGGAACGGCAAGTGGTAATCAGCATATGCCAAGATTGGGGCTGTTGTCAGTGCATCCTTCAATGCCTGGAAGGCTTGTTCCTGTTCAGGTCCCCACTTCACGGACCGGTTCTTTGGATCACCGGATGTGCCTCGTAGGAGAGCATTAAGTGGTGCTGCTACCTTGGCGAAATCCTTAATAAACCGTCGATAGTAACCGGCTACTCCAAGGAACGCCCTCACTTCTCGCAGGGTAGTCGGTATCGGCCAATCTTGAACAGCCGCTATCTTGTCTCTTGATGGTCTCACCCCTTCTCCTGATACGCGGTGACCCAAGTAATCAATTTCAGATTGGAACAACCGACATTTACTGGGTTTCAATTTGAGCCCATGTTCCCGCAATCTTCGAAATACTTGCCCCAACTGGTGGAGATGGTCTTCAAAGGTCGCAGAATACACTATAATGTCATCCAAGTAGATGAGAGTGAACTCAAAGTTGAAGTCACCGAGACATTTCTCCATCAACCGCTGAAACGTTCCGGGTGCATTTGTCAACCCGAAGGGCATCCGGTTAAATTCGTATAGTCCCATGGGCAAGATGAATGCCGTCTTCTCCTTGTCTTTTGTGGCCATCGGCACCTGCCAATACCCACTAGCCAGATCTAGTGAGGAGAAGTACCGGGCTCTCCCCAGCGCTGAGAGGGACTCCTCAATCCGTGGCAAGGGGTAGGAATCTCGTACGGTGCAAGCGTTTAACTTCCGATAGTCTACGCAAAATCGGATGGACCCATCTTTTTTTCTTACTAACACCACAGGAGCCGCCCAGGGACTCTGGCTTTCTTGGATGATCCCACCCTGTAGCATCTTAGCTAACAGTTCTTTCACTTCCTGATACAACTGTGGAGGAATTTGTCGGTAGCGCTCTCTAATTGGAGGGGTGTCTCCTGTGGGAATCTCATGGTAGATCCCTGTGGTACATCCAAAATCTTCAGCATACCGTGCAAAGGTGGCTTGGTTCTCCCACAACAGCTCATCTACCTTCTGCACCCATTCCAGAGAACATGAACTTACATCCATCTTCATCTGTTCTCGAATTGCACAGCCATTCCATTCAGAGGTGGGTTCCTCATCTTCTCCCATGGACACAGTTACGGTCCACTCATCCCTTTCAGTCGGCTTCAGCTGCATTGGAGTTACTTTCCTTACTTCCTCCGGAGTCACATAGATGTTAGCCAGCAGCCTCCCTGGGGTCAGGTCCACACTCTGGTCCTGAGTGTTTACACATCGAAGTGGTACTCTTCCATTGCGAACTATTGCCAAGGAACGGGCCACTAGCGGATCAACACCTCCTTCGGCTGCCTGCAGTGGTTCTACCAACACAGCTATGCCCTCTAGTTTCCGACAGGTGCCTACGGGCATGGACACTATTGTCTCCCGACTGGGTGGCAGTGTAACTTTTGTATGCAAAGGAACTGAAATTCGAGCCAGAGGACGCTGCGCATCCGAACTTTTCTGTAAGCCACATGTCCGGATCAGCCGCTGGAAAGCTGTTTGAGTAGGCCGATGGGTGGTGGTTTCTTTCCAATAACCGTGACCTTTCTTTTCAAAGAGGATCTGATCTAATTCTTTTAACACATTCATCCCCAAAATGACAGGGACCTTTACTTCATGTGACTCCTGTACCACCACAATGCCTTTCCTACCCAGATCTTGGCCACATACCCGGACATTCATCCAGGCCACTCCCACGACTGGAACTGGTAACTGGTTAGCTGCGACCACTCGTACGAATGTATGGGGATCATATTTCACATGTTGCCGGAAGTACCGTTCATAACAGTCTCTACTCAAGGTCGTTACTTGGGAACCCGTGTCAATCATCCCGGTAACCGGAATACCCTCCATTTCCACCTGTATGACAGGACTTGCAGCGATCAGGTCATCATCAGGGCATTCTCCCCACATAGTCTCCTTGTCAGTCTCCCCTACTACACGCCCTACAGCAGCAGGGGACTTCAGTTTAACGGCGGTCTCTCATAAGTTTGTCGCTGCTCTGGACATCTAGCAGCAACGTGGCCCATCCGTCCACACTCCCAGCAGCGTATCCCCCGTCGTTCTGGCCATCTGTTTGGGCCCCTTCGGTAAGCCCCTTCGATTTCTCCTGAGCACTGCACTAAATGATTTGGACCCCTTCGGTAGGTCCTATCCTCACCCCTCCAGCGGGGTGGTGGGTGATTCTGACTTGCTGGGTGTGGATGACTCACCCTTTCATCTCCAGTCTTCTGGAAGTCTGCAATTTTCATAGACTGCTCATCACAACGAGTGTGCAAGTGTTCCATTTGTTCTTGCAGTTTCTGCATTACTGTGAGAATTTCTTTAACCGTCCCTTTTTCTACTGTCTCTGAGCCAGAACTAGCCCCCTGTGACAAAGTAACTCCAACTGCGGTCTGCGGCCTCGGGACCATACTATTGGCACGGGAGATGGCCTCTACCTGTACATCATGGAATTTAGCATCAGTCTCTCGTCGTATAAAATCCTGCATAGTCACAGTTAAACTGCCGTCACGTATCCCCAGGACAAACTGGTCACGGAGAGTCCGATCAGGGTTACAGAAGGCTGGCGAGCCCCCTCTTTCCTTCCTTTGAATATCTCGGAGCAGTTCTTGTAGGGCATTTGCATATTGGGGAAGGCTTTCATTCTCCTGTTGTACCCTCTGGAAGAACCGAGCCTGCAGAGACCCCAGCAATGCAGTTTCTCCATAGATGGTTTCTAGAATCTGGACTACTTGCTCAAATGTCTGCCTTTGTTCAAATGGCCTCAATATCACCGTGGTCTTAGCATCCCCTTGTAATGTCAATATTGCTAGCTCTACTAGTACTTCTGGTGCGGTCTGGTACATTCGCTGTATCATTCGTATCTGTTCCACCCACATACTCACTGACATATTATTGCCATCAAATTTAGCTAACTGACTTATTATAGCCCCTGCTGGCATTCTTCCTCCAGCACCATTCTCCCGAACGGGTGCGTCACCGTCCATTCTGGTAAGCGGATCCTGCCGACTACGCCAATTTGTGAACCGAGAGCAAGGCAGGTGGTTTGGACTCCGCAACCAGAAATGAACGCACACGCGGTAGTTCAAGAAAAAAATATATATTTACTATAAGTTAATAAAGGCTAGTTAAAGGTAAAATGACAGGGCTAAAGACAAGCAAAATATACAATATAGCATGAACAATTTCAAGGCAAATTCTGCAATGGTTTCTACTTTTACTCTGTCCACTTCTGCAGTATGGACACTGAATGAACAATATACTCAAAACTATCCCTAACTGACCCTGACTTCACATTTGGGTGCACCCCCTTTTCCCCAGTGGTCCAGGTGGACCGCTTACAGTCCGTAGAAGCGCGCGGTGGGGCCCAAAATCGGTCCTTTCTTTTATAGTGAAGCGTCCTCTCCTCACGGTTATCAGGATCTTGGGAGAAATGAAGTCCTCTTTAACAGACAGGGAAACCAACTGAATGCAATGTAATCCAACAGCAGATTCCACTCAGCACACTGACAGTCCTGCCGAATCCATACACTGAGCTGGGATGTAAGCCGGGATTTAGCAGGTGCCGTCCAGTACATCAACAGCACTGCGAGTCTCTATCTGTGGTATCCATATACACAGTCACAATGTCAGTCTCACTGATCAGCCACTGAGCACAGTTCCTTTCACGTGGACTCACTAGTCCTGTTGTCTCTTTACACTCTGTTTGTCTCTGGACCAAGATACAGCTTAGCTGTACAGAAAAAAAATCTCCACACCAGTTCAATACAACACTTGCTAAGATGGCTGCTGCTCTCTGTCTCGTCACTTCCTGCTTCTCTGCTCACATTCTGTCTGCAGAACAGGCAAGCTGACATAAAAGGGGGGGGGTCTCACTCCAGCATCATGTCACAATTACAATGGCTGCTGTCTTAAAGGAACAGAATCACAGAAATACATTCAACATTAACAGTTTATACAGACAAATGAAGCTTAGGACAACATTGGCTGTCTCTTACAGGGATTATCCCATCCACTACACAGTGACTGTAAAATGTTGTGTTTTTTTCACGTTTACGCCACATGGGTCCCGACCTTACAGTGGTTACCACCCAGCTCTACTGTTGTCCTGAATGACTAGCTTTGCAGTGATTCCTCCCTCTATTTTTGCAGTTTTTCCATTGAGAGACACGGGAAAGCTGTGTGACAACCCCTGTGGGAGCTTCAATAATGTCCATTATAATTGACAATGAAACCCAGCTTTCTCAGGAACCCATCAAGTACTTTTACAAGTGATGACCTCCAGTACCTCTTGTTGAGCTATCTGTTCCTGGAAAGCTGAGTGGCAACTAGTATGATGACTATTACAGGGGTTTTCACCACACAGCTCTACTGTTGTCCTGATGGGATAGGTTACCTAACTATGCAGTGATTCCTCCCTTCCTCTATTTCTGCAGCTTTTCCATTCAGGAGTATGGGAAAGCTGTGTGACAATTTAATGATGCCCATTATAACTGCAATGAAACCCAGCTTTTCCAGCAACTCAATTGGCTTTCCCCTCTGTGCCTCTTGTTGAATTATCTGTTTCTGGAAAGCTGGGTGGCAAAAAATATGACTATTATAATTTGTACAGGGGTTTTCTACAACCCAGCTCTATTGTTGTCCTGAATGGCAAGCTTATCTAGCTATGCAACAATTCCTCCTCTATTTCTGCAGCTTTGACATTCAGAAATCTGGGAAAGTTGTGTGTCAAACCTTGTAGACGTTGCAATGGTGCCATGAAACCCAGCTTTCCCCATAACCCATCAAGTACTTATATAGGTGATGAATTCCTGTTTTCCACTCTGTGCTTCTTGAATTTTCTGTTTCTGGAAAAGCTGGGTGACAATCAGTACAATCACATACAACTCTTACAGGGGTTAACACCTAGCTCTTCTTGTGTCCTGCATGTCAGTATGTCATGTTTTCTTCGCTATATACTGAATCCTCCCTTCATCCATTTCTGCAGTTTTTCCATTCAGGAGTTTGGGAAAGCTGTGTGACAGCCCCTGTAAGTACTGTAACGATAGACAGTATGATTGTCTGTGTTGACAAACTTTTACATAATAGCCAGTCAGAAGACTGGGAAAGCTGTGTGACAACCTCTGAGTTTATTGATAACCATTACAGTTGTCAGTGTCACCCAATTTTCCAAAAAAGACAACTATACAGGTGGTCACTATGGGTGTCACTCAGCTTTCCCACAAATAAGATAGATGCTTTACCATTTCCAGGTGATCTTCCTAGGGGGCGCAACTCTTTTATGAAGTAGAAAATTCTATTTTCTTGCCAAGACGCCGCCGCCTCCTCCTCTCTCTGCGGAACCAGTCAGGTGGAAATGAGGATTAGATTATGAAGGAGAATGCGGCGTCTCTTTCCCCTCCTGAAGTTATTAGCTCCTTTCCAATGACATCTCAGCCTCCAGTCTCCATGTGCCTGGACACGCTCGATGGAGGCTCCGCACCTCCAGGCTGTGGTAATGAAAACCGGCACGTCCGATAGAGGCGCACTACTTTATTGGAGTTACCAGATGACTCATATACACAGTGTCAGCCGCTCCTAATCTAATGGTGTTTACTACATAAAAATTAATGACATCTGTAAGCATTTGCATGTTGAGTAGTGGTCCATGGTAATGGAGACGAAATGAAATGTTTTCTTGGCAGCGGCGTCTAATAAACAGCGGCACTTTATTTCAATTAGCTACTCGGGAATATAAAGACCTTCATGTGGAAGATGGAAATTTTATCTTCAGACGATTGACTTGTGTTATAGACTCTCCTCAGGCAGCTAAACCCTCCCTTCTTCTTGTGAGACATCCACCCTCATATTTTGTCTTATCTAACATAAACTTTCAGTGAAAGGTGGATTAACAAACCAACGATGAAAAAATACTGCCCCTATGTAGAAGAATATAACTACTATAATACTGCTCCTATGTACAAGAATATAACTACTATAATACTGCTCCTATGTACAAGAATATAACTACTATAATACTGCTCCTATGTACAAGAATATAACTACTATAATACTACCTCCTATGTACAAGAATATAACTACTATAATACTGCTCCTCTGTACAAGAATATAACTACTATAATACTGCTCCTATGTACAAGAATATAACTACTATAATACTGCTCCTATGTACAAGAATATAACTACTATAATACTGCTCCTATGTACAAGAATATAACTACTATAATACTACCTCCTATGTACAAGAATATAACTACTATAATACTGCTCCTCTGTACAAGAATATAACTACTATAATAGTACTCCTATGTACAAGAATATAACTACTATAATACTACCTCCTATGTACAAGAATATAACTACTATAATACTGCTCCTATGTACAAGAATATAACTACTATAATACTGCTCCTATGTACAAGAATATAACTACTATAATACTACTCCTATGTACAAGAATATAACTACTATAATACTGCTCCTATGTACAAGAATATAACTACTATAATACTGCTCCTATGTACAAGAATATAACTACTATAATACTGCTCCTATGTACAAGAATATAACTACTGTAATACTGCTCCTATGTACAAGAATATAATACCATAATACTACTCCTATGTACAAGAATATAACTACTATAATACTTCTCCTATGTAGAAGAATATAACTACTATAATACTTCTCCTATGTACAAGAATATAACTACTATAATACTACTATGTAGAAGAATATAACTACTATAATACTACTATGTAGAAGAATATAACTACTATAATACTACTATGTAGAAGAATATAACTACTATAATACTACTATGTAGAAGAATATAACTACTATAATACTGCTCCTATGTACAAGAATATAACTACTATAATACTGCTCCTATGTACAAGAATATAACTACTATAATACTGCCCCCTATGTACAAGAATATAACTACTATAATACTTCTCCTATGTACAAGAATATAACTACTATAATACTACCTCCTATGTACAAGAATATAACTACTATAATACTGCTCCTATGTACAAGAATATAACTACTATAATACTGCTCCTATGTACAAGAATATAACTACTATAATACTGCTCCTATGTACAAGAATATCCCCCCCCCCCACAAACAACACCACTATAACCCCCCCCCCCCCCAACAATAAAACAACACTAATACCCCCCCCCACAACAAAAAAAAAAAAAAAAACACAAAAAAAAAGACACCCCCCCCACCCACCCAAACAATACACCACATTATCAAAAAAAAAAAAAAAAAAAAAAAAAAATTATAAAAATATTTTTTTTATTTTTTTTAAAAAAAAAAAAAAAAAAAAAAAAAAAAAAAAAAAAAAAAAAAATTAATTTTTTTTCACAAAAACACAAAAAAAAACCGGACAAAAAAATTGGCCCCCCCCCCCTATTTTTTGGTACCACACCCTTTAAACAAAAAAACCGCGAACAACCGCTTCCGGTAACCACCAATGAGTTTCTTCCAATGCTCTGCTGGAATTTCTCCAGGTCCCTGAGATGTGAAGGGCGCCTTCTCCAAACTGCCATTGTGAGATCTCTCCTTGGGTGTTCTATGGGATTCAGGTCTGGACTCATTGCTGCCACTTTACAAGTCTCCAGTGCTTTCTCTCAAACCATTTTCTAGTGCTTTTTGAAGTGTGTTTTGGGTCATTGTCCTGCTGGAAGACCCATGACCTCTGAGGGAGACCCAGCTTTCTCACACTGAGCCCTACATTATGCTGCAGACTTCATACCACCCACAAACACACACAACCACAAACCCCCCCCAACCAACAAAAAAAACCCCACCAACACAACACCACCCCCCCCCCCCCCAACAAAACACCACCCCCCCCCTCCCCTACCCCCCCCCCCCCCCCCCACCACAACACACAAACCCCCCCCCCCCAAAAACCCCACCCCCCCCCCCCCCCCCCCAAAAAACCCCCCCAAAAAAAATTTGCCTCCCCCACAAAAATTTTCCCTTTTTTTCCCCCCCGGCCCCAGGGGGGCCCCCCCGGGTCCCCCCCCCAAAGGCCCCCTCTCACCCAGCCGCCGACGGATAGTACGGGTTGACACTGTTGTACCCTCGGACTGCAGGGCAGCTAGAACTTGTTTGGATGTTAGTCGAGGTTCTTTAGCCGCCATCCGCACAATCTTTCGTTGAAATCTCTCGTCAATTTTTCTTTTCCGTCCACATCTAGGGAGGTTAGCCGCAGTGCCATGGGCTTTACACTTCTTGATGACACTGCGCACGGTAGACACAGGAACATTCAGGTCTTTGGAGATGGACTTGTAGCCTTGAGATTGCTCATGCTTCCTCACAATTTTGCTTCTCAAGTCCTCAGACAGTTCTTTGGTCTTCTTTCTTTTCTCCATGCTCAATGTGGTACACACAAGGACACAGGACAGAGGTTGAGTCAACTTTAATCCATTTCATTGGCTGCAAGTGTGATTTAGTTATTGCCACCACCTGTTATGTGCCACAGGGAAGTAACAGGTGCTGTTAATTACACAAATTAGAGAAGCATCACCTGATTTTTCAAAGGGTGCCAATACTTTTGTCCACCCCCTTTTTTATGTTTGGTGGGGAATTATATCCAATTTGGCTTTTTGACAATTCTTTTTGTGGTTTTCCATTGACGACAAATTAAATGAAGATATTATTACCAAAGCATTTGTGATTGCAATCATTTTCTGGAAGAAATTGAGTAGTATCTGACAGAATTGCAGGGGTGCCAATACTTTTGGCCAGCACTGTAACTACTATAATACCGCTCCTGCCCTTTAAAGAGGTCCTTTCATGTCCTCATCAAGAAAGGTGACAGGTTGCTGAATTCACCAGACTGTCGGCTTTCCCGGTATGTGCCCCAGTGCTGGAGATATCAGTGCTGTTACTTCGGTACCGATATCTCCTCACTGTCAGAAGGGTGGGCTTTACGGTCTAGCGTCATTGCTGGGCTGTGAGGAATGCCCCCTCTGACAGTACAAGGCTATGTTAGAGTACTGTCGGCTTTCTAGCGGTATATAATAGCACACATTGATGAGGACATGAAAGGTCCTCTTTAAGCGATCTCTGCACTTTCTGTACATGTTCTATACATTATGTATTTGGTCTCTGTAGCTTTAACAAGCAAAGGATCCAAATTTCCCACTAAATGTAGTTTATACAAGGAAAATGATTCAGCCGCCCGGAGTCGCTTATCATGCGCCTTGCAGCTTCCACCCCCTTAGAAGTCAATGGAAGACGTCTTATGAATCAGCCGCTGTAAATCTATTTCAGGATGACGATTGGCTGATTGAGGGCCGGATAAACTGCATCGTGTCAAAGTGCTGAAGTCACAGTTTACAGACGAGCCGTGATTCTGATAAAGGGTAAAAATAGTAATAATACGGTTAAATAACGGTTTATTGGCGAGCTGGTAATTACCGCTCCCGGAACTATCCGTTATTCTGACGCCGTTTTGCATATTTAAACATTAATGGGGCTCGAAAAAGAAATAAGGTTTTTATTAAAATCCTAAATCAGTCACAGTTGGAGCTCATGTTTAACAACAGATGGGAACAATAGAGGAGGTTCTGAGGATTCTCACCTCTCGTGTTACCAGCAGAGATACCGCGCTGTATAATTGGCGCATAAATCACCACAGACGTCGTCAGGTCACAGGCACTGACTAAATGCTTGGATTTTTTGGCAATAAAAAGTATTCACGCCCGTCTGGAGTAATAGTATAGGAATCCGTAATGACATTATGGTTACACTGACGGTAAATTCTAGGAAGACTGGAACTTAGCTGGACAGATTTACAGGTCCGTATGATTTAAAGGGGCAGTGCACCAAACATGAATGAAAAATGGAGCAAAAATTTCCGTTTGTCTATTTGTGGACTGTATTAGTTTAGGGGTCTGGTCTGGGGTCTGTATTAGTTTAGGGTTCTGGTTTGGGGGTCTGTATTAGTTGAAGGGTCTGGTCGGGGGTCTGTATTAGTTTAGAGGTCTGGACTGGGGTCTGTATTAGTTTAAACGTCCTGGACTGGGGTCTGTATTAGTTTAGGGGGTCTGGTCCGGGGTTTGTACTAGTTATGGGGTCTGGCCTGGGGTCTTTATTTGTTTATGGAATATGGAGTAATTTTAGGAGGTCTGGTCTGGGGTCTATATTAGTTTAGGGGTCTAGTCTGGGCTCTGTTTTAGTTTAGGGGTCTGTATTGGGGGGTCTGATCTGGGGGTCTGTATTAATTTAGGTGTATGGTCTGGGGTCTGTATTAGTTAGGGCTTCTGATCTGGGGTCTGTATTAGTTTAGGAGTCTGGTCTGGGGTCTGTACTAATTAAGGGGTCTGGCCTGGGGTCTTTACTTGTTTATGGGGTCTGTATTAGTTTAGGGGTCTGTATTGTAGGGTCTGATCTGGGGGTCTTAATTTAGGTGTATGGTCTAGGGTCTGTATTAGTTAGGGCTTCTGATCTGGGGTCTGTATTAGTTTAGGAGTCTGGTCTGGGGTCTGTACTAATTAAGGGGTCTGGCCTGGGGTCTTTACTTGTTTATAGGGTCTGGATTAGTTTAGAGGTCTGGTCTGGGGTCTGTATTAGTTTAGGGGGTCTGGTCTGGGGTCTCTATTAGTTTAGAGGTCTGGTCTGGGGTCTGTATTAGTTTAGAGGTCTGGTCTGGGGTCTGTATTAGTTTAGGGGTCTGGTCTGGGGTCTGTATTAGTTTAGGGGTCTGGTCTGGGGTCTGTATTAGTTCAGGAGGTCTGGTCTGGGATCAGTATTAGTTTAGAGGTCTGGTCTGGGGTCTGTATTAGTTTAGAGGTCTGGTCTGGGGTCTGTATTAGTTTAGAGGTCTGGTCTGGGGTCTGTATTAGTTTAGGGGTCTGGTCTGGGGTCTGTATTAGTTCAAGAGGTCTGGTCTGGGATCAGTATTAGTTTAGGGGTCTGGTCTGGGGTCTGTATTAGTTACGGGGTGTGATCTGAGGTCTATATTAGTTTAGAGGTCTGGTCTGGGGTCTGTACTAATTAAGGAGTCTGACCTGGGTCTTTACTTGTTGATGGGGTCTGGATTAGTTTAGGGGTCTGGTCTGGGGTCTGTATTAGTTTAGAGGTCTGGTCTGGGGTCTGTATTAGTTTAGGGGTCTGGTCTGGGGTCTGTATTAGTTTAGGGGTCTGGTCTGGGGTCTGTATTAGTTTAGGGGTCTGGTCTGGGGTCTGTATTAGTTTAGGGTTCTGGTTTGGGGGTCTGTATTAGTTGAAGGGTCTGGTCGGGGGTCTGTATTAGTTTAGAGGTCTGGACTGGGGTCTGTATTAGTTTAAACGTCCTGGTCTGGGGTCTGTATTAGTTTAGGGGGTCTGGTCCGGGGTTTGTACTAGTTATGGGGTCTGGCCTGGGGTCTTTATTTGTTTATGGAATATGGAGTAATTTTAGGAGGTCTGGTCTGGGGTCTATATTAGTTTAGGGGTCTAGTCTGGGCTCTGTTTTAGTTTAGGGGTCTGTATTGGGGGGTCTGATCTGGGGGTCTGTATTAATTTAGGTGTATGGTCTGGGGTCTGTATTAGTTAGGGCTTCTGATCTGGGGTCTGTATTAGTTTAGGAGTCTGGTCTGGGGGTCTGTACTAATTAAGGGGTCTGGCCTGGGGTCTTTACTTGTTTATAGGGTCTGGATTAGTTTAGAGGTCTGGTCTGGGGTCTGTATTAGTTTAGAGGTCTGGTCTGGGGTCTGTGTTAGTTTAGGGGTCTGGTCTGGGGTCTGTATTAGTTTAGGGGTCTGGTCTGGGGTCTGTATTAGTTCAGGAGGTCTGGTCTGGGATCAGTATTAGTTTAGAGGTCTGGTCTGGGGTCTGTATTAGTTTAGAGGTCTGGTCTGGGGTCTGTATTAGTTCAAGAGGTCTGGTCTGGGATCAGTATTAGTTTAGGGGTCTGGTCTGGGGTCTGTATTAGTTACGGGGTGTGATCTGAGGTCTATATTAGTTTAGAGGTCTGGTCTGGGGTCTGTACTAATTAAGGAGTCTGACCTGGGTCTTTACTTGTTTATGGGGTCTGGATTAGTTTAGGGGTCTGGTCTGGGGTCTGTATTAGTTTAGAGGTCTGGTCTGGGGTCTGTATTAGTTTAGGGATCTGGTCTGGGGTCTGTATTAGTTTAGGGGTCTGGTCTGGGGTCTGTATTAGTTTAGGGGTCTGGTCTGGGGTCTGTATTAGTTTAGGGGGTCTGGTGTAGGGTCTGTATTAGTTTAGGGGGTCTGTATTAGTTTAGGGGGTCTGGTCTGGGGTCTGTATTAGTTTAGGGGTCTGGTCTGGGGTCTGTATTAGTTACGGGGTGTGATCTGAGGTCTATATTAGTTTAGAGGTCTGGTCTGGGGTCTGTACTAATTAAGGAGTCTGACCTGGGTCTTTACTTGTTTATGGGGTCTGGATTAGTTTAGGGGTCTGGTCTGGGGTGTGTATTAGTTTAGAGGTCTGGTCTGGGGTCTGTATTAGTTTAGAGGTCTGGTCTGGGGTCTGTATTAGTTTAAGGGTCTGGTCTGGGGTCTGTATTAGTTTAGGGGTCTGGTCTGGGGTCTGTATTAGTTTAGGGGGTCTGGTGTAGGGTCTGTATTAGTTTAGGGGGTCTGTATTAGTTTAGGGGGTCTGGTCTGGGGTCTGTATTAGTTTAGGGGTCTGGTCTGGGGTCTGTATTAGTTTAGAGGTCTGGTCTGGGGTCTGTATTAGTTTAGGGGTCTGGTCTGGGGTCTGTATTAGTTTAGGGGGTCTGGTGTAGGGTCTGTATTAGTTTAGGGGTCTGGTGTGGGGTCTGTATTAGTTTAGGGGGTCTGGTGTGGGGTCTGTATTAGTTCTCAGACAGTGAGTCTTGCAGATTCCTGAGCATAGCTATAGTACAAGGAGATTTTGACATGGAAGTTACTAGAGGTTTTTTCCCATCAGCCCCTGGGCTCGGACGCTATAAAAGTTCCTCCTGGAATTGTAAAGTTAAATATGAAGGCTGGTAATCACCTCTGGATATCTCATTATGTAGGATGAGACATCACACAAGGTCCTTCTGCTCTTCTATATGATTGGATCCAGCGGTGCATATGGAACAAGACTCCGAGGAAGCATAAACAGCAGAGCAAGCGCAACAGAACAGAAGGAAGGACACAGGCAGCGCTCCTGACAGCCCATGGATGTGACGAGAGGAGATGTGTCCAGAAGGAGAAGTGGAAATAATCTCAATTATTTCACTGACTATCAGGAGTCCAGGAAAGCTGTATGCCAAATATTATGTCTGACATTACGCTCTCCACACACAGCACATTACCGCTGCGCTTTCCCCATTGACTTATATGAAGTGAGGAACAAAACTGAAAAGCACAGCAGAAAAGCAGTGAAACGTTTCTCCAGCGTGTTTGTGCTGCCTTTTTCTGTAGTGTATATTTAGCTTTATTTTCTACTTGTGGCCTTAGCACTAAAGAGGACCTGTCAATAGGTCTGAAAAGTCCAATGACATACATCATCAGATCGGCGCTGTCACCCTGAGCATTTTGTTTTGTTTATCCAAATCTGTTTAGCCATTCCAAAGATATAAGCCCTTTAAGTGTTAAACCAAATTAGGATCTACTAGCCAAGTGGGCGGTAACACTGCATAGCATACAGCACACAGAAAATCCACCCTCAGAGAAACCACATTGTTACCACCCACTTGGCTAGTAGACCCTTGTTGTTACCACACAGTATCACATCCCAGTGGCCCGCACACAGTATAACATATTCCAGGCGATGCCACACAGTATATCAATCCCCAAGTGGCCCCTACACAATATAAAATCCTACCAGTGGCACCCATACAGTATAATGCACCACATTGTGACCCCACACGGTATAATGTACCCTCCTTGTGGCCCCACACATTATAATGTTCCTTTGTGACATCTAAGTATAGGTATCTCCTTTTCTGGTCCTCACATAGTATAATTCCCCCTTGTGGCCCCCATATATTATAATGGGTTAGTCTGAGTTCATATATTTTATTATGTCCGGCCAGTTATGTTATTGTTGAGCTGGACACGACTGAAGACAATCTGGTGCACAATCTAACGCTCTATATCTTCCATTAAATGAGAAGCAGCGTCAGACCTAGCCAGAGCGGTCAATATTGTAGTCTTTGTTTCATGATCCAGCACAATCTCGCCAAAGGGAAACGATCGGTATCTCCAGATGTATGCAACGGAACCCTTCATAACTATGGACACAAGACATTTAAGAATAGGGAAAAAGTTCTTCTGAAATACTGACGCCATTTATGTTTCATTAAGCTTTACTAAGGTCTTAAGTTTCATAGAAAAACACAACATATGGTCTTGCAGGACCAAAATAGAGAACATATAGACCAACATAAGCAACACCCAGCTCAGCGAGGGGAGACATATATAACACCATATAGCCAATAAATAGGAAACAATCTACAGTTCTTGGCCTGGCTCATCTTAGATGGTATACCCTCCATGGGTGCAGAGCCTCTTGTCATGCCAGCTACCCCAATTGTGTAGATAAGGCCAGCTAGCGCCCCATTTGCCCCAAGTGCTTCTCTATGAAGTGTGGCAGAATAATAGAATAAGCACTCACACACACTACAGGATTAGTGTATTACCGGAATGTTTACTTGAGATTGTTACACGTTGTCACATAAACCATCCTAGCAGATTCACAGCACACGCAGTAGACGCTCTCAATGGCAGTGTCAGACTCTCAAAGTCTATGGAGACATTAGCCACATTCCTGTTCGCAGAAGGGATTGCACACAGCGCTCACATTGACCCTGCTACTCAGAGCTATCGCCACATATGCTGAGGACTCAAATATGGACAAAATATACAGCTTGTGAGACATTTATATAAACAAGCCTCTAACCCTGCCCATGTCTCCTCTGGTTCCTCCCAATCCTACCCAGTCCCATTGTGCACCACACAGTTTACTGCCCCTCTATTGACCCCCACACAGTATCATGCCCTTGTGGCCCCACACAATATAATTCTCCGCAGTGGCCTATACACAGTATAATGTCCCCCTTGTAGTCTCTCACATCATGCCCCCTCATTGTGTCCCTAACTCTATAATACCCCATGACTGTGATCCCCATACTACAATGCCCCCTTTTTGTGGCCCCTATACTATAATGCACCTGCATTTCTTATTCACATTGGCAGTGCTAACCAATTTGTTTGAGTATTTCTTGTGTGTTTTGTCCTTTTCCTGGAAATCACCCAAAGCAAATTGACCATTCTGTCCTCCAATCTACCTAGAGTCTCTAATTCCTGACATAGTCACACAGAACATCATAGAAAGACTGCTGAGTAAAGGGCAGCTCCAGTGGCTGGGAGTCAATGGAGACATCATAAAATATTAGTTTTTCTCAGGAGAATGGCACCAGCGATCCTGATGGCACATTCTGTTGACCCAAACGTTGAAGCAACTCTGGATCTAAAACATCAAAACATGTTCAATGAATTCAGCTTTGTGTGTCTTGAATAGTCAACATGGTATCATCCCATCATCATGCAGACCATGAACTGGATGGCCAAACTTTGGTCAAGATGGTCATTTATTATTAGAAACGTGTATGAACAATTCTTCTCTATCTTATTAGAAGATTCAAGGCTTATATATTCCTGTAACCTGTAACCTGTCAGCCCGATGTGATGTGTTGTCCAAGAGTCACCCACCATTACTATCATATAGCAGTATATGTTATGTTATATAAGTATAACATCCAGTCATATTCACAGTGATATCACTGCTCAGTAGTAATGTACACTCATACACTGTAACATTATTATGGGCTATTCATATACCATAGTATCCACAGATCTAGCTGATAATATACTATACTACACAGGAGAGAGGACAGATCCTCTATATACTACACCACACAGGACAGATCCTCTATATACTACACCACACAGGAGAGAGGACAGATCCTCTATATACTACACCACACAGGACAGATCCTCTATATACTACACCACACAGGAGAGATCCTCTATATACTACACCGCACAGGAGAGATCCTCTATATACTACACCACACAGGAGAGAGGACAGATCCTCTATATACTACACCACACAGGAGAGAGAGGACAGATCCTCTATATACTACACCGCACAGGACAGATCCTCTATATACTACACCACACAGGAGAGATCCTCTATATACTACACCACACAGGAGAGAGGACAGATCCTCTATATACTACACCACACAGGAGAGAGGACAGATCCTCTATTTACTACACCGCACAGGAGAGAGGACAGATCCTCTATATACTACACCACACAGGAGAGAGGACAGATCCTCTATTTACTACACCACACAGGAGAGAGGACAGATCCTCTATATACTACACCGCACAGGAGAGAGGACAGATCCTCCATATACTACACCGCACAGGAGAGAGGACAGATTCTCTATATACTACACCGCACAGGAGAGAGGACAGATCCTCTATTTACTACACCACACAGGAGAGAGGACAGATCCTCTATATACTACACTACACAGGAGAGAGGACAGATCCTCTATATACTACACCACACAGGAGAGAGAGGACAGATCCTCTATATACTACACCGCACAGGAGAGAGGACAGATCCTCCATATACTACACCACACAGGACAGATCCTCTATATACTACACCACACAGGAGAGAGGACAGATCCTCTATATACTACACCACACAGGAGAGAGGACAGATCCTCTATATACTACACTGCACAGGAGAGAGGACAGATCCTCCATATACTACACCACACAGGACAGATCCTCTATATACTACACCACACAGGACAGATCCTCTATATACTACACCACACAGGAGAGAGGACAGATCCTCTATATACTACACCACACAGAACAGATCCTCTATATACTACACCGCACAGGAGAGAGGACAGATCCTCTATATACTACACCGCACAGGAGAGATCCTCTATATACTACACCACACAGGAGAGAGGACAGATCCTCTATATACTACACTACACAGGAGAGAGGAGAGATCCTCTATATACTACACCACACAGGAGAGAGGACAGATCCTCTATATACTACACCACACAGGAGAGAGAGGACAGATCCTCTATATACTGCACCGCACAGGAGAGAGGACAGATCCTCTATATACTACACCACACAGGACAGATCCTCTATATACTACACCACACAGGAGAGAGGACAGATCCTCTATATACTACACCACACAGAACAGATCCTCTATATACTACACCGCACAGGAGAGAGGACAGATCCTCTATATACTACACCGCACAGGAGAGATCCTCTATATACTACACCACACAGGACAGATCCTCTATATACTACACCACACAGGAGAGAGGACAGATCCTCTATATACTACACTACACAGGAGAGAGGAGAGATCCTCTATATACTACACCACACAGGAGAGAGGACAGATCCTCTCTATACTACACCGCACAGGAGAGAGGACAGATCCTCTATATACTACACCACACAGGAGAGAGGACAGATCCTCTATATACTACACCACACAGGAGAGAGAGGACAGATCCTCTATATACTGCACCGCACAGGAGAGAGGACAGATCCTCTATATACTACACCACACAGGACAGATCCTCTATATACTACACCGCACAGGAGAGAGGACAGATCCTCTATATACTACACCGCACAGGAGAGATCCTCTATATACTACACCACACAGGAGAGAGGACAGATCCTCTATATACTACACTACACAGGAGAGAGGAGAGATCCTCTATATACTATACCGCACAGGAGAGATCCTCTATATACTACACCACACAGGAGAGAGAGGACAGATCCTCTATATACTACACCACACAGGAGAGAGGACAGATCCTCTATATACTACACCGCACAGGAGAGAGGACAGATCCTCTATATACTACACCGCACAGGAGAGAGGACAGACCCTCTATATACTACACCACACAGGAGAGAGGACAGATCCTCTATATACTACACCACACAGGAGAGAGGACAGATCCTCTATATACTACACCACACAGGACAGATCCTCTATATACTACACCACACAGGAGAGATCCTCTATATACTACACCGCACAGGAGAGAGGATAGATCCTCTATATACTACACCGCACAGGAGAGAGGACAGACCCTCTATATACTACACCACACAGGAGAGAGGACAGATCCTCTATATACTACACCACACAGGAGAGAGGATAGATCCTCTATATACTACACCACACAGGACAGATCCTCTATATACTACACTACACAGGACAGATCCTCTATATACTACACCGCACAGGAGAGAGGACAGATCCTCTATATACTGCACCGCACAGGAGAGAGGACAGATCCTCTATATACTACACCACACAGGAGAGAGGACAGATCCTCTATATACTACACCACACAGGACAGATCCTCTATATACTACACCGCACAGGAGAGAGGACAGATCCTCTATATACTACATCACACAGGACATATCCTCTATATACTACACCACACAGGAGAGAGGACAGATCCTCTATATACTACACCACACAGGAGAGAGGACAAATCCTCTATATACTACACCACACAGGAGAGAGGACAGACCCTCTATATACTACACCACACAGGACAGATCCTCTATATACTACACCACACAGGAGAGAGGACAGATCCTCTATATACTACACCACATAGGAGAGAGGACAGATCCTCTATATACTACACCACACAGGAGAGAGGACAGATCCTCTATATACTACACCACACAGGACAGATCCTCTATATACTACACCACACAGGAGAGAGGACAGATCCTCTATATACTACACCGCACAGGACAGATCCTCTATATACTACACCACACAGGAGAGAGGACAGATCCTCTATATACTACACCACACAGGAGGGCAGATCCTCTATATACTACACCACACAGGAGAGAGGACAGATCCTCTATATACTACACACACACGGAGAGAGGACAGATCCTCTATATACTACACCACACAGGAGAGAGGACAGATCCTCTATATACTACACCACACAGGACAGATCCTCTATATACTACACCACACAGGAGAGAGGACACTACACCACACAGGACAGATCCTCTATATACTACACCACACAGGAGAGAGGACAGATCCTCTATATACTACACCACACTGGAGAGAGGACAGATCCTCTATATACTACACCACACAGGAGAGAGGACAGATCCTCTATATACTACACCACACAGGAGAGAGGGACAGATCCTCTATATGCTACACCACACAGGAGAGAGGACAGATCCTCTATATACTACACCACACAGGACAGATCCTCTATATACTACACCACACAGGAGAGAGGACAGATCCTCTATATACTACACCGCACAGGAGAGAGGACAGATCCTCTATATACTACACCACACAGGAGAGAGGACAGGTCCTCTATATACTACACCACACAGGAGAGAGGACAGATCCTCTATATACTACACAGGAGAGAGGACACATCCTCTATATACTACACTACACAGGAGAGAGGACAGATCCTCTATATACTACACCACACAGGAGAGAGGACAGATCCTCTATATACTACACCACACAGGAGAGAGGACAGATCCTCTATATACTACACCACACAGGAGAGAGGACAGATCCTCTATATACTACACCACACAGGACAGATCCTCTATATACTACATCACACAGGACAGATCCTCTATATACTACACCACACAGGAGAGATCCTCTATATACTACACCACACAGGACAGATCCTCTATATACTACACCGCACAGGAGAGAGGACAGATCCTCTATATACTACACCACACAGGACAGATCCTCTATATACTACACCGCACAGGAGAGATCCTCTATATACTACACCACACAGGAGAGATCCTCTATATACTACACCAAACAGGAGAGATCCTCTATATACTACACCGCACAGGAGAGATCCTCTATATACTACACCGCACAGGAGAGAGGACAGATCCTCTATATACTACACCACACAGGAGAGAGGACAGATCCTCTATATACTACACCACACAGGAGAGAGGACAGATCCTCTATATACTACACCACACAGGAGAGAGGACAGATCCTCTATATACTACACCGCACAGGAGAGAGGACAGATCCTCTATATACTACACCACACAGGACAGATCCTCTATATACTACACCGCATAGGAGAGATCCTCTATATACTACACCGCACAGGAGAGAGGACAGATCCTCTATATACTACACCACACAGGAGAGAGGACAGATCCTCTATATACTACACCACACAGGAGAGAGGACAGATCCTCTATATACTACACCACACAGGAGAGAGGAGAGATCCTCTATATACTACACCACACAGGAGAGAGGACAGATCCTCTATATACTACACCACACCGGAGAGAGGACAGATCCTCTATATACTACACCACACAGGAGAGAGGACAGATCCTCTATATACTGCACCGCACAGGAGAGATCCTCTATATACTACACCGCACAGGAGAGATCCTCTATATACTACACCACACAGGAGAGAGAGGACAGATCCTCTATATACTACACCACACAGGACAGATCCTCTATATACTACACCGCACAGGACAGATCCTCTATATACTACACCACACAGGAGAGAGGACAGATCCTCTATATACTACACAGGAGAGAGGACAGATCCTCTATATACTACACCACACAGGAGAGAGGACAGATCCTCTATATACTACACCACACAGGAGAGAGGACAGATCCTCTATATACTACACCACACAGGAGAGAGGACAGATCCTCTATATACTACACCACACAGGAGAGAGGACAGACCCTCTATATGCTACACCGCACAGGACAGATCCTCTATATACTACACCACACAGGAGAGATCCTCTATATACTACACCACACAGGAGAGAGGACAGATCCTCTATATACTACACTACACAGGAGAGAGGAGAGATCCTCTATATACTACACCACACAGGAGAGAGGACAGATCCTCTCTATACTACACCGCACAGGAGAGAGGACAGATCCTCTATATACTACACCACACAGGAGAGAGGACAGATCCTCTATATACTACACCACACAGGAGAGAGAGGACAGATCCTCTATATACTGCACCGCACAGGAGAGAGGACAGATCCTCTATATACTACACCACACAGGACAGATCCTCTATATACTACACCACACAGGAGAGAGGACAGATCCTCTATATACTACACCACACAGAACAGATCCTCTATATACTACACCGCACAGGAGAGAGGACAGATCCTCTATATACTACACCGCACAGGAGAGATCCTCTATATACTACACCACACAGGACAGATCCTCTATATACTACACCACACAGGAGAGAGGACAGATCCTCTATATACTACACTACACAGGAGAGAGGAGAGATCCTCTATATACTACACCACACAGGAGAGAGGACAGATCCTCTCTATACTACACCGCACAGGAGAGAGGACAGATCCTCTATATACTACACCACACAGGAGAGAGGACAGATCCTCTATATACTACACCACACAGGAGAGAGAGGACAGATCCTCTATATACTGCACCGCACAGGAGAGAGGACAGATCCTCTATATACTACACCACACAGGACAGATCCTCTATATACTACACCGCACAGGAGAGAGGACAGATCCTCTATATACTACACCGCACAGGAGAGATCCTCTATATACTACACCACACAGGAGAGAGGACAGATCCTCTATATACTACACTACACAGGAGAGAGGAGAGATCCTCTATATACTATACCGCACAGGAGAGATCCTCTATATACTACACCACACAGGAGAGAGAGGACAGATCCTCTATATACTACACCACACAGGAGAGAGGACAGATCCTCTATATACTACACCGCACAGGAGAGAGGACAGATCCTCTATATACTACACCGCACAGGAGAGAGGACAGACCCTCTATATACTACACCACACAGGAGAGAGGACAGATCCTCTATATACTACACCACACAGGAGAGAGGACAGATCCTCTATATACTACACCACACAGGACAGATCCTCTATATACTACACCACACAGGAGAGATCCTCTATATACTACACCGCACAGGAGAGAGGATAGATCCTCTATATACTACACCGCACAGGAGAGAGGACAGACCCTCTATATACTACACCACACAGGAGAGAGGACAGATCCTCTATATACTACACCACACAGGAGAGAGGATAGATCCTCTATATACTACACCACACAGGACAGATCCTCTATATACTACACTACACAGGACAGATCCTCTATATACTACACCGCACAGGAGAGAGGACAGATCCTCTATATACTGCACCGCACAGGAGAGAGGACAGATCCTCTATATACTACACCACACAGGAGAGAGGACAGATCCTCTATATACTACACCACACAGGACAGATCCTCTATATACTACACCGCACAGGAGAGAGGACAGATCCTCTATATACTACATCACACAGGACATATCCTCTATATACTACACCACACAGGAGAGAGGACAGATCCTCTATATACTACACCACACAGGAGAGAGGACAGATCCTCTATATACTGCACCGCACAGGAGAGATCCTCTATATACTACACCGCACAGGAGAGAGGACAGATCCTCTATATACTACACCACACAGGAGAGAGGACAGATCCTCTATATACTACACCACACAGGACAGATCCTCTATATACTACACCGCACAGGAGAGAGGACAGATCCTCTATATACTACACCACACAGGACAGATCCTCTATATACTACACCACACAGGACAGATCCTCTATATACTGCACCGCACAGGAGAGATCCTCTATATACTACACCGCACAGGAGAGAGGACAGATCCTCTATATACTACACCACACAGGAGAGAGGACAAATCCTCTATATACTACACCACACAGGAGAGAGGACAGACCCTCTATATACTACACCACACAGGACAGATCCTCTATATACTACACCACACAGGAGAGAGGACAGATCCTCTATATACTACACCACATAGGAGAGAGGACAGATCCTCTATATACTACACCACACAGGAGAGAGGACAGATCCTCTATATACTACACCACACAGGACAGATCCTCTATATACTACACCACACAGGAGAGAGGACAGATCCTCTATATACTACACCGCACAGGACAGATCCTCTATATACTACACCACACAGGAGAGAGGACAGATCCTCTATATACTACACCACACAGGACAGATCCTCTATATACTACACCACACAGGAGAGAGGACAGATCCTCTATATACTACACTACACAGGAGAGAGGACAGATCCTCTATATACTACACCACACAGGAGAGAGGACAGATCCTCTATATACTACACCACACAGGACAGATCCTCTATATACTACACCACACAGGAGAGAGGACAGATCCTCTATATACTACACCACACTGGAGAGAGGACAGATCCTCTATATACTACACCACACAGGAGAGAGGACAGATCCTCTATATACTACACCACACAGGAGAGAGGACAGATCCTCTATATACTACACCACACAGGAGAGAGGACAGATCCTCTATATACTACACCACACAGGACAGATCCTCTATATACTACACCACACAGGACAGATCCTCTATATACTACACCACACAGGAGAGAGGACAGATCCTCTATATACTACACCGAACGGGGGAGAGGACAGATCCTCTATATACTACACCACACAGGAGAGAGGACAGGTCCTCTATATACTACACCACACAGGAGAGAGGACAGATCCTCTATATACTACACAGGAGAGAGGACAGATCCTCTATATACTACACTACACAGGAGAGAGGACAGATCCTCTATATACTACACCACACAGGAGAGAGGACAGATCCTCTATATACTACACCACACAGGAGAGAGGACAGATCCTCTATATACTACACCACACAGGAGAGAGGACAGATCCTCTATATACTACACCACACAGGACAGATCCTCTATATACTACATCACACAGGACAGATCCTCTATATACTACACCACACAGGAGAGATCCTCTATATACTACACCACACAGGACAGATCCTCTATATACTACACCGCACAGGAGAGAGGACAGATCCTCTATATACTACACCACACAGGACAGATCCTCTATATACTACACCGCACAGGAGAGATCCTCTATATACTACACCACACAGGAGAGATCCTCTATATACTACACCAAACAGGAGAGATCCTCTATATACTACACCGCACAGGAGAGATCCTCTATATACCACACCGCACAGGAGAGAGGACAGATCCTCTATATACTACACCACACAGGAGAGAGGACAGATCCTCTATATACTACACCACACAGGAGAGAGGACAGATCCTCTATATACTACACCACACAGGAGAGAGGACAGATCCTCTATATACTACACCGCACAGGAGAGAGGACAGATCCTCTATATACTACACCACACAGGACAGATCCTCTATATACTACACCGCACAGGAGAGATCCTCTATATACTACACCGCACAGGAGAGAGGACAGATCCTCTATATACTACACCACACAGGAGAGAGGACAGATCCTCTATATACTACACCACACAGGAGAGAGGACAGATCCTCTATATACTACACCACACAGGAGAGAGGAGAGATCCTCTATATACTACACCACACAGGAGAGAGGACAGATCCTCTATATACTACACCACACCGGAGAGAGGACAGATCCTCTATATACTACACCACACAGGAGAGAGGACAGATCCTCTATATACTGCACCGCACAGGAGAGATCCTCTATATACTACACCGCACAGGAGAGATCCTCTATATACTACACCACACAGGAGAGAGAGGACAGATCCTCTATATACTACACCACACAGGACAGATCCTCTATATACTACACCGCACAGGACAGATCCTCTATATACTACACCACACAGGAGAGAGGACAGATCCTCTATATACTACACAGGAGAGAGGACAGATCCTCTATATACTACACCACACAGGAGAGAGGACAGATCCTCTATATACTACACCACACAGGAGAGAGGACAGATCCTCTATATACTACACCACACAGGAGAGAGGACAGATCCTCTATATACTACACCACACAGGAGAGAGGACAGACCCTCTATATGCTACACCGCACAGGACAGATCCTCTATATACTACACCACACAGGAGAGATCCTCTATATACTACACCACACAGGAGAGAGGACAGATCCTCTATATACTACACTACACAGGAGAGAGGAGAGATCCTCTATATACTACACCACACAGGAGAGAGGACAGATCCTCTCTATACTACACCGCACAGGAGAGAGGACAGATCCTCTATATACTACACCACACAGGAGAGAGGACAGATCCTCTATATACTACACCACACAGGAGAGAGAGGACAGATCCTCTATATACTGCACCGCACAGGAGAGAGGACAGATCCTCTATATACTACACCACACAGGACAGATCCTCTATATACTACACCACACAGGAGAGAGGACAGATCCTCTATATACTACACCACACAGAACAGATCCTCTATATACTACACCGCACAGGAGAGAGGACAGATCCTCTATATACTACACCGCACAGGAGAGATCCTCTATATACTACACCACACAGGACAGATCCTCTATATACTACACCACACAGGAGAGAGGACAGATCCTCTATATACTACACTACACAGGAGAGAGGAGAGATCCTCTATATACTACACCACACAGGAGAGAGGACAGATCCTCTCTATACTACACCGCACAGGAGAGAGGACAGATCCTCTATATACTACACCACACAGGAGAGAGGACAGATCCTCTATATACTACACCACACAGGAGAGAGAGGACAGATCCTCTATATACTGCACCGCACAGGAGAGAGGACAGATCCTCTATATACTACACCACACAGGACAGATCCTCTATATACTACACCGCACAGGAGAGAGGACAGATCCTCTATATACTACACCGCACAGGAGAGATCCTCTATATACTACACCACACAGGAGAGAGGACAGATCCTCTATATACTACACTACACAGGAGAGAGGAGAGATCCTCTATATACTATACCGCACAGGAGAGATCCTCTATATACTACACCACACAGGAGAGAGAGGACAGATCCTCTATATACTACACCACACAGGAGAGAGGACAGATCCTCTATATACTACACCGCACAGGAGAGAGGACAGATCCTCTATATACTACACCGCACAGGAGAGAGGACAGACCCTCTATATACTACACCACACAGGAGAGAGGACAGATCCTCTATATACTACACCACACAGGAGAGAGGACAGATCCTCTATATACTACACCACACAGGACAGATCCTCTATATACTACACCACACAGGAGAGATCCTCTATATACTACACCGCACAGGAGAGAGGATAGATCCTCTATATACTACACCGCACAGGAGAGAGGACAGACCCTCTATATACTACACCACACAGGAGAGAGGACAGATCCTCTATATACTACACCACACAGGAGAGAGGATAGATCCTCTATATACTACACCACACAGGACAGATCCTCTATATACTACACTACACAGGACAGATCCTCTATATACTACACCGCACAGGAGAGAGGACAGATCCTCTATATACTGCACCGCACAGGAGAGAGGACAGATCCTCTATATACTACACCACACAGGAGAGAGGACAGATCCTCTATATACTACACCACACAGGACAGATCCTCTATATACTACACCGCACAGGAGAGAGGACAGATCCTCTATATACTACACCACACAGGACATATCCTCTATATACTACACCACACAGGAGAGAGGACAGATCCTCTATATACTACACCACACAGGAGAGAGGACAGATCCTCTATATACTACACCACACAGGAGAGAGGACAAATCCTCTATATACTACACCACACAGGAGAGAGGACAGACCCTCTATATACTACACCACACAGGACAGATCCTCTATATACTACACCACACAGGAGAGAGGACAGATCCTCTATATACTACACCACATAGGAGAGAGGACAGATCCTCTATATACTACACCACACAGGAGAGAGGACAGATCCTCTATATACTACACCACACAGGACAGATCCTCTATATACTACACCACACAGGAGAGAGGACAGATCCTCTATATACTACACCGCACAGGACAGATCCTCTATATACTACACCACACAGGAGAGAGGACAGATCCTCTATATACTACACCACACAGGACAGATCCTCTATATACTACACCACACAGGAGAGAGGACAGATCCTCTATATACTACACTACACAGGAGAGAGGACAGATCCTCTATATACTACACCACACAGGAGAGAGGACAGATCCTCTATATACTACACCACACAGGACAGATCCTCTATATACTACACCACACAGGAGAGAGGACAGATCCTCTATATACTACACCACACTGGAGAGAGGACAGATCCTCTATATACTACACCACACAGGAGAGAGGACAGATCCTCTATATACTACACCACACAGGAGAGAGGACAGATCCTCTATATACTACACCACACAGGAGAGAGGACAGATCCTCTATATACTACACCACACAGGACAGATCCTCTATATACTACACCACACAGGAGAGAGGACAGATCCTCTATATACTACACCGCACAGGAGAGAGGACAGATCCTCTATATACTACACCACACAGGAGAGAGGACAGGTCCTCTATATACTACACCACACAGGAGAGAGGACAGATCCTCTATATACTACACAGGAGAGAGGACAGATCCTCTATATACTACACTACACAGGAGAGAGGACAGATCCTCTATATACTACACCACACAGGAGAGAGGACAGATCCTCTATATACTACACCACACAGGAGAGAGGACAGATCCTCTATATACTACACCACACAGGAGAGAGGACAGATCCTCTATATACTACACCACACAGGACAGATCCTCTATATACTACATCACACAGGACAGATCCTCTATATACTACACCACACAGGAGAGATCCTCTATATACTACACCACACAGGACAGATCCTCTATATACTACACCGCACAGGAGAGAGGACAGATCCTCTATATACTACACCACACAGGACAGATCCTCTATATACTACACCGCACAGGAGAGATCCTCTATATACTACACCACACAGGAGAGATCCTCTATATACTACACCAAACAGGAGAGATCCTCTATATACTACACCGCACAGGAGAGATCCTCTATATACTACACCGCACAGGAGAGAGGACAGATCCTCTATATACTACACCACACAGGAGAGAGGACAGATCCTCTATATACTACACCACACAGGAGAGAGGACAGATCCTCTATATACTACACCACACAGGAGAGAGGACAGATCCTCTATATACTACACCGCACAGGAGAGAGGACAGATCCTCTATATACTACACCACACAGGACAGATCCTCTATATACTACACCGCACAGGAGAGATCCTCTATATACTACACCGCACAGGAGAGAGGACAGATCCTCTATATACTACACCACACAGGAGAGAGGACAGATCCTCTATATACTACACCACACAGGAGAGAGGACAGATCCTCTATATACTACACCACACAGGAGAGAGGAGAGATCCTCTATATACTACACCACACAGGAGAGAGGACAGATCCTCTATATACTACACCACACCGGAGAGAGGACAGATCCTCTATATACTACACCACACAGGAGAGAGGACAGATCCTCTATATACTGCACCGCACAGGAGAGATCCTCTATATACTACACCGCACAGGAGAGATCCTCTATATACTACACCACACAGGAGAGAGAGGACAGATCCTCTATATACTACACCACACAGGACAGATCCTCTATATACTACACCGCACAGGACAGATCCTCTATATACTACACCACACAGGAGAGAGGACAGATCCTCTATATACTACACAGGAGAGAGGACAGATCCTCTATATACTACACCACACAGGAGAGAGGACAGATCCTCTATATACTACACCACACAGGAGAGAGGACAGATCCTCTATATACTACACCACACAGGAGAGAGGACAGACCCTCTATATGCTACACCGCACAGGACAGATCCTCTATATACTACACCACACAGGAGAGATCCTCTATATACTACACCACACAGGAGAGAGGACAGATCCTCTATATACTACACCACACAGGACAGATCCTCTATATACTACACCACACAGGAGAGATCCTCTTTATACTACACCGCACAGGAGAGATCCTCTATATAGTACACCGCACAGGAGAGAGGACAGATCCTCTATATACTACACCACACAGGAGAGAGGACAGATCCTCTATATACTACACCGCACAGGAGAGAGGACAGCCCCCCCCCGGGGGGCCCCCTCCCCCCGGGACAGATCCTCTATATACTACACCACACAGGACAGATCCTCTATATACTACACCGCACAGGAGAGATCCTCTATATACTACACCGCACAGGAGAGAGGACAGATCCTCTATATACTACACCACACAGGAGAGAGGACAGATCCTCTATATACTACACCACACAGGAGAGAGGACAGATCCTCTATATACTACACCACACAGGAGAGAGGACAGATCCTCTATATACTACACCACACCGGAGAGAGGACAGATCCTCTATATACTACACCGCACAGGAGAGAGAGGACAGATCCTCTATATACTACACCGCACAGGAGAGAGGACAGATCCTCTATATACTACACCACACAGGAGAGAGGACAGATCCTCTATATACTACACCGCACAGGACAGATCCTCTATATACTACACCGCACAGGAGAGAGGACAGATCCTCTATATACTTCACCACACCGGAGAGAGGACAGATCCTCTATATACTACACCACACAGGAGAGAGGACAGATCCTCTATATACTACACCACACAGGAGAGAGGACAGATCCTCTATATACTACACCACACAGGAGAGAGAGGACAGATCCTCTATATACTACACCACACCGGAGAGAGGACAGATCCTCTATATACTACACCACACAGGAGAGAGGAGAGATCCTCTATATACTACACCACACAGTAGAGAGGACAGATCCTCTATATACTACACCACACCGGAGAGAGGACAGACCCTCTATATACTACACCACACAGGAGAGAGGACAGATCCTCTATATACTGCACCGCACAGGAGAGATCCTCTATATACTACACCGCACAGGAGAGATCCTCTATATACTACACCACACAGGAGAGAGAGGACAGATCCTCTATATACTACACCACACAGGACAGATCCTCTATATACTACACCGCACAGGACAGATCCTCTATATACTACACCACACAGGAGAGAGGACAGATCCTCTATATACTACACAGGAGGAGAGGACAGATCCTCTATATACTACACCACACAGGAGAGAGGACAGATCCTCTATATACTACACCACACAGGAGAGAGGACAGATCCTCTATATACTACACCACACAGGAGAGAGGACAGATCCTCTATATACTACACCACACAGGAGAGAGGACAGATCCTCTATATACTACACCACACAGGAGAGAGGACAGATCCTCTATATACTACACCACACAGGACAGATCCTCTATATACTACACCACACAGGAGAGATCCTCTATATACTACACCGCACAGGAGAGATCCTCTATATACTACACCGCACAGGAGAGAGGACAGATCCTCTATATACTACACCACACAGGAGAGAGGACAGATCCTCTATATACTACACCACACAGGACAGATCCTCTATATACTACACCGCACAGGAGAGAGGACAGATCCTCTATATACTACACCACACAGGACAGATCCTCTATATACTACACCGCACAGGAGAGATCCTCTATATACTACACCGCACAGGAGAGAGGACAGATCCTCTATATACTACACCACACAGGAGAGAGGACAGATCCTCTATATACTACACCACACAGGAGAGAGGACAGATCCTCTATATACTACACCGTACAGGAGAGAGGACAGATCCTCTATATACTACACCACACAGGACAGATCCTCTATATACTACACCACACAGGACAGATCCTCTATATACTACACCGCACAGGAGAGAGAGGACAGATCCTCTATATACTACACCACACAGGAGAGAGGACAGATCCTCTATATACTACACCGCACAGGAGAGAGGACAGATCCTCTATATACTACACCACACAGGACAGATCCTCTATATACTACACCACACAGGAGAGAGGACAGATCCTCTATATACTACACCGCACAGGAGAGAGGACAGATCCTCTATATACTACACCACACAGGACAGATCCTCTATATACTACACCGCACAGGAGAGATCCTCTATATACTACACCGCACAGGAGAGAGGACAGATCCTCTATATACTACACCGCACAGGAGAGAGGACAGATCCTCTATATACTACACCACACAGGAGAGAGGACAGATCCTCTATATACTACACCACACAGGAGAGAGGAGAGATCCTCTATATACTACACCACACAGGAGAGAGGACAGATCCTCTATATACTACACCACACCGGAGAGAGGACAGACCCTCTATATACTACACCACACAGGAGAGAGGACAGATCCTCTATATACTGCACCGCACAGGAGAGATCCTCTATATACTACACCGCACAGGACAGATCCTCTATATACTACACCACACAGGAGAGAGGACAGATCCTCTATATACTATACCGCACAGGACAGATCCTCTATATACTACACCACACAGGAGAGAGGACAGATCCTCTATATACTACACAGGAGAGAGGACAGATCCTCTATATACTACACCACACAGGAGAGAGGACAGATCCTCTATATACTACACCACACAGGAGAGAGGACAGATCCTCTATATACTACACCACACAGGAGAGAGGACAGATCCTCTATATACTACACCACACAGGAGAGAGGACAGATCCTCTATATACTACACCACACAGGAGAGAGGACAGATCCTCTATATACTACACCACATAGGACAGATCCTCTATATACTACACCACACAGGAGAGATCCTCTATATACTACACCGCACAGGAGAGATCCTCTATATACTACACCGCACAGGAGAGAGGACAGATCCTCTATATACTACACCACACAGGAGAGAGGACAGATCCTCTATATACTACACCACACAGGAGAGAGGACAGATCCTCTATATACTACACCACACAGGAGAGAGGACAGATCCTCTATATACTACACCACACAGGACAGATCCTCTATATACTACACCACACAGGAGAGATCCTCTATATACTACACCGCACAGGAGAGATCCTCTATATACTACACCGCACAGGAGAGAGGACAGATCCTCTATATACTACACCACACAGGAGAGAGGACAGATCCTCTATATACTACACCACACAGGAGAGAGGACAGATCCTCTATATACTACACCACTAAGGACAGATCCTCTATATACTACACCACACAGGACAGATCCTCTATATACTACACCGCACAGGAGAGATCCTCTATATACTACACCGCACAGGAGAGAGGACAGATCCTCTATATACTACACTACACAGGAGAGAGGACAGATCCTCTATATACTACACCACACAGGAGAGAGGACAGATCCTCTATATACTACACCACACAGGACAGATCCTCTATATACTACACCACACAGGACAGATCCTCTATATACTACACCGCACAAGAGAGATCCTCTATATACTACACCGCACAGGAGAGAGGACAGATCCTCTATATACTACACCGCACAGGACAGATCCTCTATATACTACACCACACAGGAGAGATCCTCTATATACTACACCACACAGGAGAGAGGACAGATCCTCTATATACTACACCGCACAGGACAGATCCTCTATATACTACACCACACAGGAGAGAGGACAGATCCTCTATATACTACACCACACCGGAGAGAGGACAGATCCTCTATATACTACACCGCACAGGAGAGAGAGGACAGATCCTCTATATACTACACCGCACAGGAGAGAGGACAGATCCTCTATATACTACACCACACAGGACAGATCCTCTATATACTACACCACACAGGACAGATCCTCTATATACTACACCGCACAGGAGAGAGGACAGATCCTCTATATACTACACCACACAGGAGAGAGGACAGATCCTCTATATACTACACCGCACAGGACAGATCCTCTATATACTACACCACACAGGAGAGAGGACAAATCCTCTATATACTACACCACACAGGAGAGAGGACAGATCCTCTATATACTACACCACACAGGTGAGAGGACAGATCCTCTATATACTACACCACATAGGACAGATCCTCTATATACTACACCACACAGGAGAGAGGACAGATCCTCTATATACTACACCACACGGGAGAGAGGACAGATCCTATATATACTACACCACACAGGAGAGAGGACAGATCCTCTATATACTACACCACACAGGAGAGAGGACAGATCCTATATATACTACACCACACAGCAGAGAGGACAGATCCTCTATATACTACACCGCACAGGAGAGATCCTCTATATACTACACCGCACAGGAGAGAGGACAGATCCTCTATATACTACACCACACAGGAGAGAGGACAGATCCTCTATATACTACACCGCACAGGAGAGAGGACAGATCCTCTATATACTACACCACACAGGACAGATCCTCTATATACTACACCGCACAGGACAGATCCTCTATATACTACACCGCACAGGACAGATCCTGTATATACTACACCACACAGGAGAGAGGACAGATCCTCTATATACTACACCGCACAGGAGAGAGGACAGATCCTCTATATACTACACAGGAGAGAGGACAGATCCTCTATATACTACACCGCACAGGACAGATCCTCTATATACTACACCACACAGGAGAGAGGACAGATCCTCTATATACTACACCACACAGGAGAGAGGACAGATCCTCTATATACTACACCACACAGGAGAGAGGACAGATCCTCTATATACTACACCACACAGGAGAGAGGACAGATCCTCTATATACTACACCACACAGGAGAGAGGACAGATCCTCTATATACTACACTACACAGGAGAGATCCTCTATATACTACACCACACAGGAGAGAGGACAGATCCTCTATATACTACACCGCACAGGAGAGAGGACAGATCCTCTATATACTACACCACACAGGACAGATCCTCTATATACTACACCACACAGGACAGATCCTCTATATACTACACCACACAGGAGAGAGGACAGATCCTCTATATACTACACCACACAGGAGAGATCCTCTATATACTACACCACACAGGAGAGAGGACAGATCCTCTATATACTACACCACACAGGAGAGATCCTCTATATACTACACTACACAGGAGAGAGGACAGATCCTCTATATACTACACCACACAGGACAGATCCTCTATATACTACACCACACAGGACAGATCCTCTATATACTACACCGCACAGGAGAGATCCTCTATATACTACACCGCACAGGAGAGAGGACAGATCCTCTATATACTACACCACACAGGACAGATCCTCTATATACTACACCGCACAGGACAGATCCTCTATATACTACACCGCACAGGACAGATCCTCTATATACTACACCACACAGGAGAGAGGACAGATCCTCTATATACTACACCACACAGGAGAGAGGACAGATCCTCTATATACTACACCACACAGGACAGATCCTCTATATACTACACCGCACAGGACAGATCCTCTATATACTACACCACACAGGACAGATCCTCTATATACTACACCGCACAGGAGAGATCCTCTATATACTACACCGCACAGGTGAGAGGACAGATCCTCTATATACTACACCACACAGGACAGATCCTCTATATACTACACCACACAGGAGAGAGGACAGTTCCTCTATATACTGCACCACACAGGACAGATCCTCTATATACTACACCACACAGGACAGATCCTCTATATACTACACCACACAGGAGAGAGGACAGATCCTCTATATACTACACCACACAGGACAGATCCTCTATATACTACACCGCACAGGACAGATCCTCTATATACTACACCACACAGGACAGATCCTCTATATACTACACCGCACAGGAGAGATCCTCTATATACTACACCGCACAGGTGAGAGGACAGATCCTCTATATACTACACCACACAGGACAGAGGACAGATCCTCTATATACTACACCGCACAGGAGAGAGGACAGATCCTCTATATACTACACCACACAGGAGAGAGGACAGATCCTCTATATACTACACCACACAGGAGAGAGGACAGATCCTCTATATACTACACCACACAGGACAGATCCTCTATATACTACACCACACAGGACAGATCCTCTATATACTACACCACACAGGAGAGAGGACAGATCCTCTATATACTACACCACACAGGAGAGAGGACAGATCCTCTATATACTACACCACACAGGAGAGAGGACAGATCCCTCTGGAGGACAGATCCTCTATATACTACACCGCACAGGAGAGAGGACAGATCCTCTATATACTACACCACACAGGAGAGAGGACAGATCCTCTATATACTACACCACACAGGAGAGAGGACAGATCCTCTATATACTACACCACACAGGAGAGAGGACAGATCCTCTATATACTACACCACACAGGAGAGAGGACAGATCCTCTATATACTACACCGCACAGGAGAGAGGACAGATCCTCTATATACTACACCACACAGGAGAGAGGACAGATCCTCTATATACTACACCACACAGGAGAGGGACAGATCCTCTATATACTACACCACACAGGAGAGAGGGGCAGATCCTCTATATACTACACTACACAGGAGAGATCCTCTATATACTACACCACACAGGAGAGAGGAACAGATCCTCTATATACTACACCACACAGGACAGATCCTCTATATACTACACCACACAGGACAGAGGACAGATCCTCTATATACTACACCACACAAGTATTTCTCTTCTTACAGGAGCAACTGACATATCATCAAAGAATGCTCCTCTCCTCACTCATCTGTGACAAATTTAGTCATTTTCTACCACTACAACATCCAGATAGCAGCAACAATCCATATTTGGGGTCAATTATTAGTCCTCTAGCGGTATTTTTTGCCTTCCCCTGGATCAACATAGCAAATAATTATTAGGTTGAAAATGGAAGATTTATTTCAGTTGTACTTGCTATGTTACCATCTGGACATACCAGCTTCGAATGTGGTGGCAAAGACAAACAATATCTGATATGGACTAACAGAAGGAAGCAGCAGTTCCTTCACTTGCAGAATGCAAATTGCCAGAAGGTAGGTAGCCTCTTGCACCTTCTTGTGCCTCCACCTACTGGATATAGACCTCCAGAAGGTAGCATCTTGCACCTTCTCCTACCAGCCATGGACCTCCAGAAGGTAGCATGCTGCACCTTCTCCTCCCAGCCATGGACCTCCAGAAAGTAGTGTGTTTTGCCTTTTTGTACTAATAAAAATATAAACATCAATGGAGTCTTCAGTTCTTTCTATACATAGAAGTTAATATTTATCGCAATACAATTAATAAAATAATAAGCTATGAATGTTAATGTGAAAGGGCTGATAAACTGCCTCTTCTATAATGATGTCAAAATACGCCACTGTAGATTAAACTGTGTTTGTGCAACTTTCTTATGGGCTTTGTTCACAGTGCAGCCAAAATGACATGTCACCTGTGGGCTGTTACAATTCTGTGGATATCAAATTTAGGCCGGGGCCCCATGTGGTGGAAACACCATGGAAAAAAAACATGATGTTTTACAGTCACTGCAAAGTGGATGTGAATCTAGGGAATCCCATCCACAGCGGACATGCTTGTGATTTTGGAAATCGCAGCATGTTAATTATACCTATGGAAATACTGGCGGTTTCCCTATAGGAAGCAGAAAGTTCTCAGAGGAAACCTCTGCAGAATTTCTGTGAAAAGCACTGCGGGAAAAACCGCGATGTGTTGCTGCCCGTGAGGCTTCTTGGGCCTTAGCCTTATATAGTTTTTTTTTTTACATTTTAACCCCTTAAAAAATCCAAAAGTTTACAATAAAAATTTTTTGGGGGAGTCGCCATATTCTGACACCTGTAACTTTTTTATAATTCCATGTATGGGGCTGCATAAGGTATCTTATTTTGCAGCGCAGGATGTACTTTTTTTTTTTATATCATATTGGGGAAAGTCTGATGTTCTTCTCGCTTTTCATTCAAATTTTTATGAGAGGCGAAACAGCTATGGTGTTCACTGAATGGGAAAAATATTTTTGTAATTTTCGTACACAGGGATACCTAATGTGTATGTGTTTTAAACTTTTTATTTATTTTTCTATGTGATATAGGGACAGGGGGGTGACTTGAACTTTTCCTTCTTTTTTATTTATTTTGGCTGCACACTTTTTGTCCATACATTGAGTTTTGCCATAACTATGTTATTATGAATCCCCTAAGTAACCAATACTATGAAATAGATACAGTATCAGTGTCACAGTAGTAACAATGGTGCCAGCAGTAGTAATAACAGAGCCAACCAGTGGCGTAACAAAAGTCTTGTGGGACCCGGTGCAAACTTTTGTCCGGGGCCCCCTACCCCCTCCCTACAGCAAATTTTTGACAGTGATGGTTACGGGTGCTGCAGCGGTATCTCAGATACTTGAAAGGGATACAGCTGTGGTACCCAAAACTGCAGGTATCAAGAATATGATGAGTGAGCAGCGTAGCACTTGGCATATAAAAACAATACTGGGGGGGTCCAACGCCTGGGGCCCCTGCTGATCAATTCTTTGATGTTACTGTGGTGCTTTTGTGAGTGCCGTGACTCCTTCCCTATTTACATTGCACATCAACAGTTTTATAATCACCAAACAATGTTATTACAGCCTGTAATAATAGTGCACAGCTGCCATAAAACAGATGGTGTGTGATGTGAATAGTTAAGGGGCGCCACACAGTATTACATGCTCCAGAATGGCCCCCCCACACAGTATTATATGCTCCAGAGTGGCCCCCCCACACAGTATTATATGCTCCAGAGTGGCCCCCCCACACAGTATTATACGCTCCACAGTGGCCCCGACACAGTATTATATGCTCCGCAGTGGCCCCGACACAGTATTATACGCTCCACAGTGGCCCCAACACAGTATTATATGCGCCACAATGGCCCACACACAGTATTATACGCTCCACAGTGGCCCCCACATAGTATTATATGCTCCCAACAGCCCCCCTACACTCCGGTGCTATTATACTTTGGGGTCTCCTCAGACCCCAGAGTATAATAATCGGAGGCCCACGGAAGATGAATAAAAATACCTCACCTTTCCTGGCCATCCTGGATCAGTCAGGCTGTCTTCAGCACCTTCGGCCATCTTCAGACGTCCCTGCTGAGGCCTGTGATTGGTGACGCCGCTGCGCCCCATGTGACCGCTAATCTCAGCGTGGCCTCAGTCACATGACGAACGGCCCCAGAAAAGCTGCTGAGCCCAGGAGACATGAGTATAAGTACTTATTATTTTAAATCACCTCCCCTAAGCTAGCATCTATTGTAAAGGGGCCCAGCGACATGCCAGGGCCCCTTTTCATTTACAATATGTGTAGAACCAGGCACTTCCCAACCGCTATCAGAGTGGCCCGGGCCCCCGGCCATCTCCAGCTGGCTGCGGGCCCCGTATCCTGCCTGGCCCAGTCGCAACCCCTGTGACCACGATCGTTATGCCACTGGAACCAACAGTTGTACTAACAGTACCAGCAAAAAGTATACACTGTGACACTAAGCAGCTGTACCTCACTAACTCACAGTGACAACAGTACAACCCATTACATCCCCACAGTGAAAGCCACCCAACTTTCCCAAATTTCTGTAAGGAATCTGTGTAGTTATGCTTTGAATCCCCCCCCCCATCTTATATCCATTTAATATTAGACTGATTTCTGGATATTTGGAAAGCTATTGCAATATGTAATTTCTTCCTATTGCCCTGGTACCATATGTATGTGTTGCCGCCACGGTTTTTCTTGCAATGCTTTCTTGCTGCAGTTTTTGAAATTGCAGCATTTCTGGTGCAGATATTTTTCTGCAATGTGTGGATATGATTAGCTAGAATCCCATCCACTTTGCAGGTTCTGTAAAACACCGCGTTTTTTGCCAAGCCGTTTTCGCCGTGACCAATTTGCGGTGCTTAGACTATAAGAGTTTTCCCTCTCCATTACGGTAATATTTACAGTACAGACCAAAAGTTTGGACACACCTTCTCATTCCAAGAGTTTTCTGTATTTTCATGACTATAAAAATTGTAGATTCACACTGAAGGCATCAAAACTATGAATTAACACATGTGGAATTATATACTTAACAAAAAAGTGTGAAACAACTGAAAATATGTCTTATATTCTAGGTTCTTCAAAGTAGCCACCTTTTGCTTTGATTACTGCTTTGCACACTCTTGGCATTCTCTTGATGAGCTTCAAGAGGTAGTCACCTGAAATGGTCTTCCAACAGTCTTGAAGGAGTTCCCAGAGATGCTTAGCACTTGTTGGCCCTTTTGCCTTCACTCTGCAGTCCAGCTCACCCCAAACCATCTGGATTGGGTTCAGGTCTGGTGACTGTGGAGGCCAGGTCATCTGGCGTAGCACCCCATCACTCTCCTTCTTGGTCAAATAGCCCTTACATAGTCTGGAGGTGTGTTTGGGGTCATTGTCCTGTTGGTCCAACTAAACGCAAACCGGATGGAATAGCATGCCGCTGTAAGATGCTGTGGTAACCATGCTGGTTCAGTATTCCTTCAATTTTGAATAAATCCCCAACAGTGTCACCAGCAAAGCCCCCCACACCATCACACCTCCTCCTTCATGCTTCACAGTGGGAACCAGGCATGTAGAGTCCATTCGTTCACCTTTTCTGCGTCACACAAAGACATGGTGGTTGGAACCAAAGATCTCAAATTTGGACTCATCAGACCAAAGCACAGATTTCCACAGGTCTAATGTCCATTCCTTGTGTTCTTCTTGTGCTTGTTGCCTGTCCTTAGCAGTGGTTTCCTAGCAGCTATTTTACCATGAAGGCCTGCTGCACACAGTCTCCTCTTAACAGTTGTTGTAGAGATGTGTCTGCTGCTAGAACTCTGTGTGGCATTGACCTGGTCTTTAATCTGAGCTGCTGTTAACCTGCGATTTCTGAGGCTGGTGACTCGGATGAACTTATCCTCCGCAGCAGAGGTGACTCTTGGTCTTCCTTTCCTGGGGCGGTCCTCATGTGAGCCAGTTTCTTTGTAGCGCTTGATGGTTTTGGCCACTGCACTTGGGGACACTTTCAAAGTTTTTCCAATTTTTCGGACTGACTGACCTTCATTTCTTAAAGTAATGATGGCCACTCATTTTTCTTTACTTAGCTTCTTTTTTCTTGCCATAATACAAATTCTAACACTCCATTCAGTAGGACTATCAGCTGTGTATCCACCTGACTTCTGAACAACACAACTGATGGTCCCAACCCCATTTATAAGGCAAGAAATCCCACTTATTAAACCTGACAGGGCACACCTGTGAAGTGAAAACCATTTCAGGTGACTACCTCTTGAAGCTCATCAAGAGAATGCCAAGATTGTGCAAAGCACTAATCAAAGCAAAAGGTGGCTACTTTGAAGAACCTAGAATATAAGACATATTTTCAGTTGTTTCACACTTATTTGTTAAGTATATAATTCCACATGTGTTAATTCATAGTTTTGATGCCTTCAGTGTGAATCTACAATTTTTATAGTCATGAAAATACAGAAAACTCTTGGAATGAGAAGGTGTGTCCAAACTTTTGGTCTGTACTTTATGCAGAGTTAAGAGCGGTCCGCCTGGACGTACACACGTGGACAAAATTGTTGTTCCCCCTCGTTTAATGAAAGAAAAACCCACAATGGTCACAGAAATAACTTGAATCTGACAAAAGTAATAATATATAAACTACATGTTGACAAGCCACAAAGCTTCTGGGAGAATGTCCTATGGACAGATGAGAGAAAAATCTAAATGTTTGGCAAGGCACATCAGCTCTATGTTCACAGACGGAAAAATGAAGCATATCTTGAAAAGAACACTGTCCGTACTGTGACACATGGAGGAGGCTCTGTTATGTTCTGGGGCTGCTTTGCTGCATCTGGCACAGGGGGTCTTGAATCTGTGCAGGGTACAATGAAATCTCAAGACTATCAAGGGATTCTAGAGAGAAATGTGCTGCCCAGTGTCAGAAAGCTTGGTCTCAGTCGCAGGTCATGGGTCTTGCAACAGGATAATGACCCAAAACACAGCTAAAAACACCCAAGAATGGCTAAGAGGGAAACATTGGACTATTCTGAAGTGGCCTTCTATGAGCCCTGACCTAAATCTTATTGAGCATCTTTGGAAGGAGCTGAAACATGCCGTCTGGAAAAGGCACCCTTCACACCCGAGACAACTGGAGCAGTTTGCTCATGAGGAGTGGCCAAAATACCTGCTGAGAGGTGCAGAAGTCTCATTGACAGTTACAGGAATCGTTTGATTGCAGGGATTGCCTCAAAAGGTTGTGCAACAAAACATTAAGTTAAGGGAACTGTCATTTCTGTCCAGGCCTGTTTCATGAGTTTTCTTTTTTAAAAAATTCTATTGAAGCCTGGTTGGAAAGCAATGTCTGACTTTCATTTGTCATTTTCATAGAATTTTTATATATTATTACTTTTGTCAGATTCAAGTTATTTCTGTGACCATTGTGGGGTTTTCTTTCATTAAACGAGGGGTACCAACAATTTTGTCCACGTGTGTATACAGTCTATAGATATTCCAGAACTGATTAAACAGGCAGTGTTGGAGTGTAAAGCATGGAGGGAGATAGAACAGCAATCTGGGCATCTGATTAAAAAGATGGAGTTTAGACTACCTGAGATTCCAATAGACAGTGCAGTTAGGCTTCAGTCCCTGACCATAGCTGTATCCCAAAGAGCAGAATACAGTACCATAATTTACAGGTATTACCCAGAGACTTCAATAAAAACTTTCAGAGTTCCCCTGGAATATTATTGCTGCTGCTGCTGGGCACGTTTTCTGTGTAGGAGTGTTTATACCGAACACATGGCAAACTAATTTGGCACCTAGAAATTCATTAGTTCCCATAGCAATAAAAAGAAAATAAGGAAGCACATTCTAGAAAAGTTTAATGAAAATTTAGGGTAGGCAGAATTATAAATAACACCAAAAATTATAATTAATATAAAGATAATTAGAATTATATAAACTCTAAATTAAAGGAGAACTGTGATCGGAGACTAATTGTTATTTTAATAAATTTACAGGTAGACATATGGGCATAAGTCAATCTATACAGAGAGACGGATTCATTTACATATTTGCATACATTAACATTAGCAGACATGATGTAATTTTTGTTACATAAAAAATAAGATGGAAATGGTAAAATGAAATTGTACAACACCCCCTGGTGGTAATACAAAGATAGGTCTGTGCATGGCCCATATCACTATACAAGAAGATGTATAACTTATACCAGCTGTACATATATAATTATATACAGGAGATACCCAGGTTATACCAGCTGTACATATATAATTATATACAGGAGATACCCAGGTTATACCAGCTGTACATATATAATTATATACAGGAGATACCCAGGTTATACCAGCATGGTCCATATCACTATATACAAGAAGATGTATAACTTATACCAGCTGTACATATATAATTATATACAGGAGATACCCAGGTTATACCAGCATGGTCTATATCACTATATACAAGAAGATGTATAACTTATACCAGCTGTACATATATAATTATATACAGGAGATACCCAGGTTATACCAGCTGTACATATATAATTATATACAGGAGATACCCAGGTTATACCAGCTGTACATATATAATTATATACAGGAGATACCCAGGTTATACCAGCATGGTCTATATCACTATATACAAGAAGATGTATAGTTTATACCAGCTGTACATATATAATTATATACAGGAGATACCCAGGTTATACCAGCTGTACATATATAATTATATACAGGAGATACCCAGGTTATACCAGCTGTACATATAGAATTATATACAGGAGATACCCAGGTTATACCAGCATGGCCCATATCACTATATACAAGAAGATGTATAACTTATACCAGCTGTACATATATAATTATATACAGGAGATACCCAGGTTATACCAGCATGGTCCATATCACTATATACAAGAAGATGTATAACTTATACCAGCTGTACATATATAATTATATACAGGAGATACCCAGGTTATACCAGCATGGTCCATATCACTATATACAAGAAGATGTATAACTTATACCAGCTGTACATATATAATTATATACAGGAGATACCCAGGTTATACCAGCTGTACATATATAATTATATACAGGAGATACCCAGGTTATACCAGCATGGTCCATATCACTATATACAAGAAGATGTATAACATATACCAGCTGTACATATATAATTATATACAGGAGATACCCAGGTTATACCAGCATGGTCTATATCACTATATACAAGAAGATGTATAGTTTATACCAGCTGTACATATATAATTATATACAGGAGATACCCAGGTTATACCAGCTGTACATATATAATTATATACAGGAGATACCCAGGTTATACCAGCATGGTCCATATCACTATATACAAGAAGATGTATAACTTATACCAGCTGTACATATATAATTATATACAGGAGATACCAAGGTTATACCAGCTGTACGTATATAATTATATACAGGAGATACCCAGGGTATACCAGCTGTACATATATAATTATATACAGGAGATACCCAGGTTATACCAGCATGGTCTATATCACTATATACAAGAAGATGTATAGTTTATACCAGCTGTACATATATAATTATATACAGGAGATACCCAGGTTATACCAGCTGTACATATATAATTATATACAGGAGATACCCAGGTTATACCAGCATGGTCCATATCACTATATACAAGAAGATGTATATAACTTATACCAGCTGTACATATATAATTATATACAGGAGATACCCAGGTTATACCAGCATGGTCCATATCACTATATACCAGAAGATGTATAACTTATACCAGCTGTACATATATAATTATATACAGGAGATACCCAGGTTATACCAGCTGTACATATATAATTATATACAGGAGATACCCAGGTTATACCAGCATGGTCCATATCACTATATACCAGAAGATGTATAACTTATACCAGCTGTACATATATAATTATATACAGGAGATACCCAGGTTATACCAGCATGGTCCATATCACTATATACAAGAAGATGTATAACTTATACCAGCTATACATATATAATTATATACAGGAGCTACCCAGGTTATACCAGCATGGTCCATATCACTATATACAAGAAGATGTATAACTTATACCAGCTATACATATATAATTATATACAGGAGATACCCAGGTTATACCAGCTGTACATATATAATTATATACAGGAGATCCCCAGGTTATACCAGCTGTACATATGTATTATATACAGGAGATGCCCAGGTTATATCAGCATGGTCCATATCACTATATACAAGAAGATGTATAACTTATACCAGCTGTACATATATAATTATATACAGGAGATACCCAGGTTATACCAGCATGGGCCATATCACTATATACAAGAAGATGTATAACTTATACCAGCTGTACATATATAATTATATACAGGAGATACCCAGGTTATACCAGCATGGTCCATATCACTATATACAAGAAGATGTATAACTTATACCAGCTGTACATATATAATTATATACAGGAGATACCCAGGTTATACCAGCTGTACATATATATTATATACAGGAGATACCCAGGTTATACCAGCTGTACATATATAATTATATACAGGAGATACCCAGGTTATACCAGCTGTACATATATAATTATATACAGGAGATACCCAGGTTATACCAGCATGGCCTATATCACTATATACAAGAAGATGTATAACTTATACCAGCTGTACATATATAATTATATACAGAATATACCCAGGTTATACCAGCTGTACATATATAATTATATACAGGAGATACCCAGGTTATACCAGCTGTACATATATAATTATATACAGGAGATACCCAGGTTATACCAGCTGTACATATATAATTATATACAGGAGATACCCAGGTTATACCAGCATGGTCCATATCACTATATACAAGAAGATGTATAACTTATACCAGCTGTACATATATAATTATATACAGGCGATACCCAGGTTATACCAGCTGTACATATATAATTATATACAGGAGATACCCAGGTTATACCAGCATGGTCCATATCACTATATACAAGAAGATGTATAACTTATACCAGCTGTACATATATAATTATATACAGGAGATACCCAGGTTATACCAGCATGGTCCATATCACTATATACAAGATGTATAACTTATACCAGCTATACATATATAATTATATACAGGAGATACCCAGGTTATACCAGCTGTACATATATAATTATATACAGGAGATACCCAGGTTATACCAGCTATACATATATAATTATATACAGGAGATACCCAGGTTATACCAGCATGGTCCATATCACTATATACAAGAAGATGTATAACTTATACCAGCTGTACATATATAATTATATACAGGAGATACCCAGGTTATACCGGCTGTACATATATAATTATATACAGGAGATACCCAGGTTATACCAGCTGTACATATATAATTATATATAGGAGATACCCAGGTTATACCAGCTGTACGTATATAATTATATACAGGCGATACCCAGGTTATACCAGCATGGTCCGTATCACTATATACAAGAAGATGTATAACTTATACCAGCTGTACATATATAATTATATACAGGAGATAACCAGGTTATACCAGCTGTACATATATAATTATATACAGGAGATACCCAGGTTATACCAGCATGGTCCATATCACTATATACAAGAAGATGTATAACTTATACCAGCTGTACTTATATAATTATATACTGGAGATACCCAGGTTATACCAGCTGTACATATATAATTATATACAGGAGATGCCCAGGTTATACCAGCTGTACATATATAATTATATACAGGAGATACCCAGGTTATACCAGCATGGTCCATATCACTATATACAAGAAGATGTATAACTTATACCAGCTGTAAATATAGAATTATATACAGAAGCTTCCCATATACAAACGTCCCTCTATCATTAGCTGAGGTGTGGATTGTGCACATAGTTTGACCATTCTCTGTTATCCATAAAAAATCACAATTTATATGCACAGTTCACTGTATCTGAAAATTACCATTTAGAAGTCAGCAACTGGAGTCGTCCACTGTGTGATGATGGGCTTCCCAATTTCCATATATATCGATAACAGATACATGCGCCTGTGCAGACCTTGATTACAAAGTGGGTTTGCATAATTTAGTACCGTTTGGAACCTTTCAATGGGACCTTGTACCAAAGAACAAAATGTTCTCTATACACTGGAGACTCTAACTTGGACATAGAATATATTTGGACAAACCAATATATCATGCAGATAGATAGATAGATAGATAGATAGATAGATAGATAGATAGATAGATAGACTGAACCAAGAGGTAGTTGTAAAGGAAGTCATGTGAATATAGTTTGCAGAATTGTGTGACTGCAGCTCTGGATGTGAATGGAGCATAACATGCAATATACAGTCATGGCCAAAAGTTTTGAGAATGACACAAATATTATATTTTCCCATGATCTGCTGCCCTCTGGTTTTTATGTGTGTTTGTCAGATGTTTTTGTCACATACAGAAATAGAATTGCATTCATATTATGAGTAACAGAAGCTTATATTGACAGTTAGAATGAGTTAATGCAGCAAGTCAATATTTGCAGTGTTGACCCTTCTTCTTCAGGACCTCTGCAATTCTCCCTGGCATGCTCTCAATCAACTTCTGGACCAAATCCTGACTGATAGCAGTCCATTCTTGCAGAATCAATGCTTTCATTTTGTCTGAATTTGTTGGTTTTTGTTTGTCCACCCGTCTCTTGATGATTGACCACAAGTTCTCAATGGGATTAAGATCTGGGGAGTTTCCAGGCCATGGACCCAAAATCTCTATGTTTTGTTCCCTGAGCCATTTAGTTATCACCTTTGCTTTATGGCAAGGTGCTCCATCATGCTGGAAAAGGCATTGTTGAGCGCCAAACTGCTCTTGGACGGTTGGGAGAAGTTGCTCTTGGAGGACATTCTGGTACCATTCTTTATTCATGGCAAGACTGTGAGAGAGCCGATTCCCTTGGCTGAGAAGCAACCCCACACATGAATGGTTTCAGGATGCTTTACAGTTGGCATGAGACAAGACTGGTGGTAGCGCTCACCTCTTCTTCTCCGAATAAGCTGTTTTCCAGATGTTCCAAACAATCGAAAAGGGGATTCATCAGAGAAAATGACTTTCCCCCAGTCCTCAGCAGTCCACTCCCTGTACCTTTTGCAGAATATCAGTCTGTCCCTGATGTTTTTTCTGGAGAGAAGTGGCTTCTTTGCTGCCCTCCTTGAGACCAGGCCTTGCTCCAAGAGTCTCCGCCTCACAGTGCGTGCAGATGCACTCACACCTGCCTGCTGCCATTCCTCAGCAAGCTCTGCACTGCTGGTAGCCCGATCCCGCAGCTGAAACACTTTTAAGAGACGGTCCTGCCGCTTGCTGGTCTTTCTTGGGCGCCCTGGAGCCTTTTTGGCACCAATGGAACCTCTCTCCTTGAAGTTCTTGATGATGCGATAGTTTGTTGACTGAGGTGCAATCTTTCTAGCTGCAATACTCTTCCCAGTTAGGCCATTTTTGTGCAGTGCAATGATGACTGCACGTGTTTCTTTAGAGATAACCATGGTTAACAGAAGAGAAACAATGATGGCAAGCGCTAGCCTCCTTTTAAAGTGTCCAGTGGTGTCATTCTTACTTAATCATGACAGATTGATCTCCAGCCCTGTCCTCATCAACACCCACACCTGTGTTAATGGAGCAATCACTGAAACGATGTTAGGTGGTCCTTTTAAGGCAGGGCTGCAATGATGTTGAAATGTGTTTTGGGGGATAAAGTTCATTTTCTAGGCAAATATTGACTTTGCAAGTAATTGCTGTTAAGCTGATCACTCTTTATAACATTCTGGAGTATATGCAAATTGCCATTAGAAAAACTGAAGCAGTAGACTTTGTAAAAATTAATATTTGTATCATTCTCAAAACTTTTGGCCATGACTGTACAGTGGGGAAAAAAAGTATTTAGTCGGCCACCAATTGTACAAGTTCTTCCACTTATAAAGATGAGTCCGGCCTGTAATTGCCATCATAGGTAGACCTCAACTATGAGAGACAAAATGAGAAAACTAATCCAGAAAATCACATTGTCTGATTTTTAAAGAATTTATTTGCAAATTATGGTGGAAAATAAGTATTTGGCCAATAACAAAAGTTCATCTCAATCCTTTGTTCTAGCTCCTTTGTTGGCAATGACAGAGGTGAAACGTTTCCTGTAAGTCTTCACAAGGTTGGCACACACTGTTGCTGGTATGTTGGCCCATTCCTCCATGCAGATCTCCTCTAGAGCAGGATGTTTTGGGGCTGTCGCTGGACAACACGGACTTTCTACTCCCTCCAAAGGTTTTCTATGGGGCTGAGATCTGGAGACTGGCTAGGCCACTCCAGGACCTTGAAATGCTTCTTACGAAGCCGCTCCTTGGTTGTCCTGGCGATGTGCTTGGGATCATTGTCATGCTGAAAGACCCAGCCACGTTTCATCTTCAATGCCCTTGCTGATGGAAGGAGGTTTGCACTCACAATCTCACGATACATGGCCCCATTCATTCTTTCATGTACACGGATCAGTCGTCCTGGTCCCTTTGCAGAGAAACAGCCCCATACATGATGTTGCCCCCCCCATGCTTCACAGTAGGTATGGTGTTCTTTGGATACAACTCAGCATTCGCTCTCCTCCAAACACCACGAGTTGTGTTTCTACCAAACAGTTCTACTTTGGTTTCATCTGACCATATGACATTCTCCCAATACTCTTCTGGAACATCCAAATGCTCTCTAGAAAACTTCAGCCGGGCCCGGATATGTACTGGCTTAAGCAGGGGGACACGTCTGGCACTGCAGGATCTGAGTCCCTGGCGGCGTAGTGTGTTACTGACGGTAGCCTTTGTTACGTTAGTCCCAGCTTTCTGCAGGTCAGTCACTAGGTCCCCCCGTGTGGTTCTGGGATTTTTGCTCACCGTTCTTGTGATCATTTTGACCCCACGGGGTGAGATCTTGCGTGGAGCCCCTGATGGAGGGAGATTATCAGTGGTCTTGTATGTCTTCCATTTTCTAATTATTGCTCCCACAGGTGATTTCTTCACACCAAGCTGCTTGCCTATTGCAGATTCAGTCTTCCCAGCCTGGTGCAGGGCTACCATTTTGTTTCTGGTGTCCTTCCACAGCTCTTTGGTCTTCACCATAGTGGAGTTTGGAGTGTGACTGATGGGTTGTGGACAGGAGTCTTTTATACTGATAACAATGTCACACAGGAGCCATTACTACAGGTAATGAGTGGAGGACAGAGGAGCCTCTTAAAGGAGAAGTTACAGGTCTGTGAGAGACAGAAATCTTGCTTGTTTGCAGGTGACCAAATACTTATTTTCCACCATAATTTGCAAATAAATTCTTAAAAATCAGACAATGTGATTTTCTGGATTAGTTTTCTCATTTTGTCTCTCATAGTTGAGGTCTACCTATGATGACAATTACAGGCCGGCCTCATCTTTATAAGTGGGAGAACTTGCACAATTGGGGGCTGACTAAATACTTTTTTTCCCCACTGTAACTGGAAGATAAGCTTGCACATAGTCTGTGTATAGGTGAATCCTGCCTGCACTGTGACGTACAGCTGCTGTGTAATCTGGAAACCTATGATATGCATGCAGAGCGCAGGACTGACTGATCATTATTATACCCGGCACGCAGACAGGGATTATTTTAAGTAACGCGATCATTTCCAATTTGGTTATAAAAAAAAAAAAAGTTTCTTGATTAGATCTGAAGATGCTTCACCAAAATGGCCATCACTCCGGAGACAATTAATTCCCTCTCCATTTGTATAGTAATAAAGGAAATTAATGGCCCCTCAGTAATGTTATTGTGTCAGCGTGAGGCCAATATATAATCGAGGCCGAGGAAATCCACTGAGGTCAGAACTAGTTTTATGATGCAAAAGTAAGAACCAGGACAACAACCAACACAAAAAAAACATACTAAGAACAAATGAAAGAACCATCATAAGAAGTCTCACATGTAAGAAAGTGAACACCAGAGTAAGAACCTCTAAGACGCACCATATGTAACAACAAGAAAACCAGAGCAAGAGCCAGAATACCAACCAATGCTAGGACCAAGATAAGAAGTGTCATATGTAACAAAGTAAGAACTGTAAGAACTAGAGCAGGTAGATGTAGAACCAGTATAAGAACTAATGTGAGAGAAAAGATGAGAAGCACTATATGTGACAGTCTAAGAATTAGATCCAGTTCCAGTACAGGAACCAATGCCAGGACCAACATGAGAAGAGCCATGTGTAACAATGTAAGAGCCAATATAAGAACCAATACTAGGACCAACATGAGAAGAGCCATGTGTAACAATGTAAGAACCAGTATAAGAACCAATACTAGGACCAACATGAGAAGAGCCATGTGTAACAATGTAAGAACCAGTATAAGAACCAATGCCAGGACCAACATGAGAAGAGCCATGTGTAACAATGTAAGAGCCAATATAAGAACCAATGCCAGGACCAACATGAGAAGAGCCATGTGTAACAATGTAAGAACCAGTGTAAGAACCAATGCTAGGACCAACATGAGAAGAGACGTGTAACAATGTAAGAACCAGTGTAAGAACCAATGCTAGGACCAACATGAGAAGAGCCATGTGTAACAATGTAAGAACCAATATAAGAACCAATGCCAGGACCAACATGAGAAGAGCCATGTGTAACAATGTAAGAACCAGGATGCCATGCGGACCAACATGAGAAGAGACATGTGTAACAATGTAAGAACCAGAGCAAGAACTAGTACAGGAACCAATACAAGAACCAGAATAAGAAGTGCCATACTGTATATTGCAACAGAAGAAACAGTGTAAGAACCAAAGTAAGAAATGGTTCAGGATCCAGTGTAAGGATTAAAGTAAGAATTGATGCAGGAACCAGTCTAAGGACCAAAGTGAGAGCCAGTGCAGAAAACAGTGTAAGGACCAAAGTAAGAACCAATTCAAGAAAGTATAAGGACCAAAGTAAGAACCAATTCAAGAAAGTATAAGGACCAAAGTAAGAACCTGTGTAGGAAACAATGTAAACTCGAAAGCAAGAACCAAAGTAAGTACCAGTTTAAAAAACAGTGTAAGGACCAAAGTAAGAACCAGTATAGGAAACTGTATAAGAACCAAGGTAAGCGTTAATATAATGCCCAACACAGCTAAGGCTTATGGGAATCATAAAATACACAGAACTTGCTATTTCTTGATGTTTGTGTTCTCCAACCTGGAGGTGATGTAAGGACAAGTGTCTCACACGCTCAGCATGATAGATTATGCTACATGTACCATATTGATAGGTTTGGCACCATTTTTTTAACATATGGATAAAAGTGACTTTAATACTAAGCTGTAGACCCCACAGATCTTGTGTCAGTGCTGGACATGATGATGTCACTCCGTATAGGGGAGGTTCTGATCACCTTCAGCTAAAAGCAAACTACAACAGTGACCTTTCCACCTCGTGTCCCCCACACTGCAAAGATTTCCAGAGAATCTGACTTAATATACTGGGGATGATCGCCGCAATATTCACATGTTATCTGCTCACTGGTAATTATTGTGCAAAGTACAGCGTCAGGAGATTCACCAGATTCTCAGCTGAACGTGGCTTTTTTTTTTTTCGAAGGGTAAAGGTGAGAGCAGTAATGACAAGTAATAGATTCAGAATATGGCCTTGCTGTTTGCAAATCAATTTACATATGGTTGAATATATCAAAAAGATATTTACCCAGGATATGTACATGAGAGGTAAGAAATATCAAAGAGTGAGAATCCTGCAGCAACAGTGACATCTAGTGGCCAGTCTGGGAACACTGATCAAAGTGATCACAATAAGATACATGTAGTAGGTCCAGTGTAGGGGCAGCAGGACATACAGGAGGGGGGGGGGGGCTGCTTCAGGACCCCTTTAATGGCCACAGAGGAGAGTCTATACAAAGAGCAGCTCCCAGCCTGTGGGGTCACACTGACCACAGCTATCAGCGGCTACTCCTGCCTGCAGTCCTATGTAACGTGACATAACACAGTGTGATACTTGTCAGAGGGGTAACTGCAACTCATCAATACATGTAACAGCGCCCCCACAGTGAACTCTAAGTAGTGCAGCCACAGTACCTCCACAATGCCCCAACAATGCTGATAACCAATGACAGCCACAGCGTCTCCATAATATTGACAGTCACAGAGCCTCCATAATAGTGACAGCCACAGAGCCTCCATAATAGTGACAGCCACAGAGCCTCCATAATAGTGACAGCCACAGTGCCTCCATAATAGTGACAGCCACAGAGCCTCCCCATAATAGTGACAGCCACAGAGCCTCCATAACAGTGACAGCCAGAGCCTCTATAATAGTGACAGCCACAGAGCCTCTATAATAGTGACAGCCACAGAGCCTCCATACAGTGACAGCCACAGGCCTCCATAATAGTGACAGCCACAGAGCCTCCATAACAGTGACAGCCACAGAGCCTCCATAACAGTGACAGCCACAGAGCCTCTATAACAGCGACAGCCACAGAGCCTCCATAATAGTGACAGCCACAGAGCCTCCATAACAGTGACAGCCACAGAGCCTCCATAACAGTGACAGCCACAGAGCCTCTATAACAGTGACAGCCACAGAGCCTCCATAATAGTGACAGCCACAGAGCCTCCATAACAGTGACAGCCACAGAGCCTCCATAATAGTGACAGCCACAGAGCCTCCATAATAGTGACAGCCACAGAGCCTCCATAATAGTGACAGCCACAGAGCCTCCATAATAGTGACAGCCACAGAGCCTCCATAACAATGACAGCCATTGTGTCTCCATAATAGTGACAGCCACAAAGAGAGCCTCCATAACAGTGACAGCCACAGAGCCTCTATAATAGTGACAGCCACAGAGCCTCCATAATAGTGACAGCCACAGAGCCTCTATAATAGTGACAGCCACAGAGCCTCCATAATAGTGACAGCCACAGAGCCTCCGTAATAGTGACAGCCACAGAGCCTCTATAATAGTGACAGCCACAGAGCCTCCATAATAGTGACAGCCACAGAGCCTCCTCGTAACAGTGACAGCCACAGAGCCTCTATAATAGTGACAGCCACAGAGCCTCTATAATAGCGACAGCCACAGAGCCTCCATAATAGTGACAGCCACAGAGCCTCTATAATAGCGACAGCCACAGAGCCTCTATAATAGTGACAGCCACAGAGCCTCCGTAATAGTGACAGCCACAGAGCCTCCATAACAGTGACAGCCACAGAGCCTCTATAATAGTGACAGCCACAGAGCCTCCATAACAGTGACAGCCACAGAGCCTCCATAACAGTGACAGCCACAGAGCCTCTATAATAGCGACAGCCACAGAGCCTCCATAATAGTGACAGCCACAGAGCCTCTATAATAGCGACAGCCACAGAGCCTCCGTAATAGTGACAGCCACAGAGCCTCCGTAATAGTGACAGCCACAGAGCCTCTATAATAGTGACAGCCACAGAGCCTCCATAACAGTGACCCCCAGGCCCCAAAGCAGCCACAGAGCCTCTATAATAGCGACAGCCACAGAGCCTCCATAATAGTGACAGCCACAGAGCCTCTATAATAGCGACAGCCACAGAGCCTCCATAATAGTGACAGCCACAGAGCCTCTATAATAGCGACAGCCACAGAGCCTCCGTAATAGTGACAGCCACAGAGCCTCCATAATAGTGACAGCCACAGAGCCTCCATAATAGTGACAGCCACAGAGCCTCTATAATAGCGACAGCCACAGAGCCTCCATAACAGTGACAGCCACAGAGCCTCTATAATAGCGACAGCCACAGAGCCTCTATAATAGCGACAGCCACAGAGCCTCTATAATAGTGACAGCCACAGAGCCTCTATAATAGTGACAGCCACAGAGCCTCCATAATAGTGACAGCCACAGAGCCTCCATAATAGTGACAGCCACAGAGCCTCTATAATAGTGACAGCCACAGAGCCTCCGTAATAGTGACAGCCACAGAGCCTCCGTAATAGTGACAGCCACAGAGCCTCCGTAATAGTGACAGCCACAGAGCCTCCATAATAGTGACAGCCACAGAGCCTCCATAATAGTGACAGCCACAGAGCCTCTATAATAGTGACAGCCACAGAGCCTCCATAATAGTGACAGCCACAGAGCCTCCATAATAGTGACAGCCACAGAGCCTCCATAACAGTGACAGCCACAGAGCCTCTATAATAGCGACAGCCACAGAGCCTCCATAATAGTGACAGCCACAGAGCCTCTATAATAGCGACAGCCACAGAGCCTCCATAATAGTGACAGCCACAGAGCCTCTATAATAGTGACAGCCACAGAGCCTCCATAATAGTGACAGCCACAGAGCCTCCATAATAGTGACAGCCACAGAGCCTCCATAATAGTGACAGCCACAGAGCCTCCATAATAGTGACAGCCACAGAGCCTCCATAATAGTGACAGCCACAGAGCCTCCATAATAGTGACAGCCACAGAGCCTCCATAATAGTGACAGCCACAGAGCCTCTATAATAGTGACAGCCACAGAGCCTCCATAATAGTGACAGCCACAGAGCCTCCGTAATAGTGACAGCCACAGAGCCTCCGTAACAGTGACAGCCACAGAGCCTCCATAATAGTGACAGCCACAGAGCCTCTATAATAGCGACAGCCACAGAGCCTCCATAATAGTGACAGCCACAGAGCCTCTATAATAGCGACAGCCACAGAGCCTCCATAATAGTGACAGCCACAGAGCCTCTATAATAGCGACAGCCACAGAGCCTCCATAATAGTGACAGCCACAGAGCCTCTATAATAGCGACAGCCACAGAGCCTCCATAATAGTGACAGCCACAGAGCCTCTATAATAGTGACAGCCACAGAGCCTCCATAATAGTGACAGCCACAGAGCCTCCATAATAGTGACAGCCACAGAGCCTCTATAATAGTGACAGCCACAGAGCCTCCATAACAGTGACAGCCACAGAGCCTCTATAATAGCGACGAGGAGCCACAGAGCCTCCATAATAGTGACAGCCACAGAGCCTCCATAATAGTGACAGCCACAGAGCCTCCATAACAGTGACAGCCACAGAGCCTCGGCCATAACAGTGACAGCCACAGGCCTCCATAATAGTGACAGCCACAGAGCCTCCATAACAGTGACAGCCACAGACACCACAGAGCCTCTATAACAGTGACAGCCACAGAGCCTCTATAATAGCGACAGCCACAGAGCCTCCATAATAGTGACAGCCACAGAGCCTCCATAACAGTGACAGCCACAGAGCCTCTATAATAGTGACAGCCACAGAGCCTCTATAATAGTGACAGCCACAGAGCCTCCATAACAGTGACAGCCACAGAGCCTCCGTAATAGTGACAGCCACAGAGCCTCCGTAATAGTGACAGCCACAGAGCCTCCATAACAGTGACAGCCACAGAGCCTGTATAATAGTGACAGCCACAGAGCCTCCATAATAGTGACAGCCACAGAGCCTCTATAATAGTGACAGCCACAGAGCCTTTATAATAGTGACAGCCACAGTACATCCATAATGGAGACAGCTACAGTGCTGGAATCGCACATGCAGTTTTTGGTGCAGTTTTTTGAAGCCATAGTCAGGTGTTGAGTCAAAAAGAGGGGAAATATAAACAGCTCCAGGAGACCCCATAAACTTCAGCTGTTCATCATGTTCCTCTTTATTCATGAACAGAATGCTAGAGCAGTGATTACTGACACTAGCTGAACAGGCAGAGCAGTGTAGACAGAAGAAGCATTGCAGATATAAACTTCTTATTCCTTCATCATCCATTTATTCTTATCCCTTTAAGAATGTATTTGGTTAATTGGTTTATGAATAGAAGGTCAGATCAGTGATGACTGACACATGCATAATACATAGTAATTCCATTAAGAATAGAATACTACAACAGTGTTGACTGACACGTGCATACCATAATTCTACATAACAACTCATATTACCATGTTATGTAGCAGTTTTATTAAGAATATAATACTACAGCAGTGATGACCGTCATTCTGCATAACATTTCAGATTACTATGTCATTTAGAAATTGTATTAAGAACAGAATGCGACAACAGTGATGACTGACACACCAGCAGAGCAGTAAGAAATAGAAACGAATAAATTGTAATTCTACATGATATTACAGTTTTTGGGGGGATTTTTGGGAACTGCATAGCAGTAGAGAGATGTGTGGCCGCCAACTGAGCGCTAACAGGATAGCAGGATATTGTTAAGTGCTGCTCTGGATGTGACCATAGAAATCACACAACAGTAGATGATGATGTTGTATACTGAAAAATAGTCAGTAGAGGGCAGTATTGAGATGTGTGGCCATAATACCTGAGAGATAACAGGACCTCAAGAATATTGTAAGTGCAGCTCTGGGTGTGACTAGAGAGAATGCACAACAGTAGATCATGCTGTGTATAGAAAATAGTATGTAAAGGGCAGTAATGAAATGTGTAGCCACAAAAGTCTGAGAGATAACAAGATGTCAGGGATAGTGTAAATGCTGCTCTGGGTGTGACTGGAGTATAATACATTATGTAGCTGAAGGAAACAAGGCAAGATCCTATTTGCAGTAAACTTTACTTACTGATGTGCCAGGAGACATCAGAAGAGTCGGCGTCTGCGCCCTTGTACTTGTCGGACCCTAATCTGTCATGTGACCCCCACCATCAGACAAACCCCCTCACCATCAGACAGACCCCCCCACTATCAGACAGACCCCCTCACCATGAGACAGACCCCCTCACTATCAGACAGACCCCCTCACTATCAGACAGACCCCTCACCATCAGACAGACCCCCTCACCATCAGGCAGCCCCCTCCTCAGCAACCCCTCACTATCAGACAGACCCCCTCACCATCAGACAGACCCCTCACCATCAGACAGACCCCCTCACCATCAGACAGACCCCCTCACTATCAGACAGACCCCCTCACCATCAGACAGACCCCCTCACTATCAGACAGACCCCCCACTATCAGACAGACCCCCTCACTATCAGACAGACCCCCTCACTATCAGGCAGACCCCCTCACTATCAGACAGACCCCCTCACTATCAGGCAGACCCCCTCACTATCAGACAGACCCCCTCACTATCAGACAGACCCCCTCACTATCAGACAGACCCCCTCACTATCAGACAGACCCCCTCACTATCAGGCAGACCCCCTCACTATCAGACAGACCCCCTCACTATCAGGCAGACCCCCACACTATCAGACAGACCCCCTCACTATCAGACAGACCCCTCACTATCAGACAGACCCCCTCACTATCAGACAGACCCCCTCACTATCAGACAGACCCCCTCACTATCAGGCAGACCCCCTATCAGACAGACCCCCTCACTATCAGACAGACCCCCCACTATCAGACAGACCCCCACTATCAGGCAGACCCCCTCACTATCAGGCAGACCCCCTCACTATCAGGCAGACCCCCACTATCAGCAGACCCCTCACTATCAGGCCCCCCCTCACCATCAGACAGACCCCTCACTATCAGGCAGACCCCCACTATCAGCAGCCCCCCACTATCAGGCAGACCCCCTCGGCAGACCCCCTCACTATCAGGCAGACCCCCTCACTATCAGGCAGACCCCCCCACTATCAGGCAGACCCCCTCACTATCAGACAGACCCCCCACTATCAGACAGACACCCTCACCATCAGGCAGACCCCCTCACTATCAGGCAGACCCCCTCACTATCAGACAGACCCCCTCACCCCTCATCAGGCAGACCCCCTCACTATCAGACAGACCCCCTCACTATCAGGCAGACCCCCTCACTATCAGACAGACCCCTCACTATCAGGCAGACCCCCCACTATCAGACAGACCCCCCACTATCAGGCAGACCCCTCACTATCAGGCAGACCCCCTCACCGCGACCCCCACTATCAGGCAGACCCCCTCACTATCAGACAGACCCCCCACTATCAGGCAGACCCCCTCACTATCAGACAGACCCCCTCACTATCAGGCAGACCCCCTCACTATCAGGCAGACCCCCTCACCATCAGACAGACCCCCCACTATCAGGCAGACCCCTCACTATCAGACAGACCCCCTCACTATCAGACAGACCCCCCACTATCAGGCAGACCCCTCACTATCAGGCAGACCCCCCACTATCAGCGCCCCCTCACTACAGACAGACCCCCACTATCAGACAGACCCCCTCACTATCAGACAGACCCCCTCACTATCAGGCAGACCCCCTCACTATCAGGCAGACCCCCCTCACTATCAGACAGACCCCCCCACTATCAGGCAGACCCCCTCACTATCAGACAGACCCCCTCACTATCAGACAGACCCCCTCACTATCAGACAGACCCCCCCACTATCAGGCAGACCCCCTCACTATCAGACAGACCCCCCACTATCAGACAGACCCCCTCACTATCAGGCAGACCCCTCACTATCAGACAGACCCCCCACTATCAGGCAGACCCCCTCACTATCAGACAGACCCCCTCACTATCAGGCAGACCCCCTCACTATCAGGCAGACCCCCTCACTATCAGGCAGACCCCCTCACTATCAGACAGACCCCCTCACTATCAGGCAGACCCCCTCACTATCAGGCAGACCCCCCCACTTCGGCGCCCCCTCACTATCAGACAGACCCCCTCACTATCAGACAGACCCCTCACTATCAGGCAGACCCCTCACTATCAGACAGACCCCCTCACTATCAGGCAGACCCCTCACTATCAGACAGACCCCCTCACTATCAGGCAGACCCCCTCACTATCAGGCAGACCCCCTCACTATCAGGCAGACCTCCTCACCTATCAGGCAGACCCCCCTCACTATCAGCCCTTGCAGCCCCTCACTATCAGCAGACCCCCCCACTTCAGGCAGCCCCCTCACGACAGACCCCCTCACTATCAGGCAGACCCCCTCACTATCAGACAGACCCCCTCACTATCAGACAGACCCCCTCACTATCAGGCAGACCCCCTCACTATCAGACAGACCCCTCACTATCAGGCAGACCCCCTCACTATCAGGCAGACCCCCTCACTATCAGGCAGACCCCCTCACTATCAGGCAGACCCCCCACTATCAGGCAGACCCCCCACTATCAGGCAGACCCCCTCACTATCAGACAGACCCCCTCACTATCAGACAGACCCCCCACTATCAGGCAGACCCCCCACTATCAGGCAGACCCCCACTATCAGGCAGACCCCCTCACTATCAGACAGACCCCCTCACTATCAGGCAGACCCCCCACTATCAGGCAGACCCCCTCACTATCAGACAGACCCCCCCACTATCAGGCAGACCCCCTCACTATCAGACAGACCCCCCACTATCAGGCAGACCCCCTCACTATCAGACAGACCCCCTCACTATCAGGCAGACCCCCTCACTATCAGGCCCCCTCACTATCAGGCAGACCCCCTCACTATCAGGCAGACCCCCTCACTATCAGACAGACCCCCTCACTATCAGGCAGACCCCTCACTATCAGGCAGACCCCCCCACTATCAGGCAGACCCCCCTCACTATCAGACAGACCCCCTCACTATCAGGCAGACCCCCTCACTATCAGGCAGACCCCCCCACTATCAGGCAGACCCCCCTCACTATCAGACAGACCCCCTCACTATCAGGCAGACCCCCCCACTATCAGGCAGACCCCCTCACTATCAGGCAGACCCCCTCACTATCAGGCAGACCCCCCACTATCAGGCAGACCCCCTCACTATCAGACAGACCTCCTCACTATCAGGCAGACCCCCTCACTATCAGGCAGACCCCCTCACTATCAGGCAGACCCCCCCACTATCAGACAGACCCCCTCACTATCAGACAGACCCCCCCACTATCAGACAGACCCCCCACTATCAGGCAGACCCCCTCACTATCAGGCAGACCCCCTCACTCAGGCAGCCCCCCCTCAGGCAGACCCCCACTATCAGGCAGACCCCTCACTATCAGACAGACCCCCTCACTATCAGGCAGACCCCCTCACTATCAGGCAGACCCCCTCACTATCAGGCAGACCCCCTCACTATCAGGCAGACCCCCATTCAGGCAGACCCCCTCACTATCAGGCAGACCCCCTCACTATCAGGCAGACCCCCCCACTATCAGGCAGACCCCCTCACCATCAGGCAGACCCCCTCACTATCAGGCAGACCCCCTCACTATCAGACAGACCCCCTCACTATCAGGCAGACCCCCTCACTATCAGGCAGACCCCCTCACTATCAGGCAGACCCCCTCACTATCAGGCAGACCCCCTCACTATCAGGCAGACCCCCTCACTATCAGGCAGACCCCCTCACTATCAGGCAGACCCCTCACTATCAGGCAGACCCCCCACTATCAGACAGACCCCCTCACTATCAGGCAGACCCCCTCACTATCAGACAGACCCCCTCACTATCAGACAGACCCCTCCACTATCAGACAGACCCCCTCACTATCAGACAGACCCCTCACTATCAGACAGACCCCCTCACTATCAGACAGACCTCCTCACTATCAGGCAGACCCCCTCACTATCAGACAGACCCCCTCACTATCAGACAGACCCCCTCACTATCAGACAGACCCCCCCACTATCAGACAGACCCCCTCACTATCAGGCAGACCCCCTCACTATCAGGCAGACCCCCACACTATCAGACAGACCCCCTCACTATCAGACAGACCCCTCACTATCAGACAGACCCCTCACTATCAGGCAGACCCCCTCACTATCAGGCAGACCTCCTCACTATCAGGCAGACCCCCTCACTATCAGGCAGACCCCTCCACTATCAGGCAGACCCCCTCACTATCAGGCAGACCCCCTCACTATCAGGCAGACCCCCTCACTATCAGGCAGACCCCCTCACTATCAGACAGACCCCCTCACTATCAGACAGACCCCCCCACTATCAGGCAGACCCCCTCACTATCAGACAGACCCCTCACTATCAGACAGACCCCCTCACTATCAGACAGACCCCCTCACTATCAGGCAGACCCCTCACTATCAGGCAGACCCCTCACTATCAGGCAGACCCCCCCACTATCAGGCAGACCCCCTCACTATCAGGCAGACCCCCCCACTATCAGGCAGACCCCCTCACTATCAGACAGACCCCCAGCCCACTATCAGGCAGACCCCCCCACTATCAGACAGACCCCCTCACTATCAGGCAGACCCCCTCACTATCAGACAGACCCCCACTCAGGCCCCCTATCAGGCAGACCCCCCCACTATCAGGCAGACCTCCTCACTATCAGGCAGACCCCCACCCTATCAGACAGACCCCCTCACCATCAGACAGACCCCCTCACTATCAGGCAGACCCCCCCACTATCAGGCAGACCCCCTCACTATCAGGCAGACCCCCTCACCATCAGGCAGACCCCCCACTATCAGACAGACCCCCCCACTATCAGACAGACCCCTCCACTATCAGGCAGACCCCCTCCTATCAGGCAGACCCCTCACTATCAGGCAGACCCCTCCACTATCAGGCAGACCCCCCCACTATCAGGCAGACCCCCTCACTATCAGACAGACCCCCTCACTATCAGGCAGACCCCTCACTATCAGGCAGACCCCCTCACTATCAGGCAGACCCCCTCACTATCAGGCAGACCCCCTCACTATCAGACAGACCCCCTCACTATCAGACAGACCCCCTCACTATCAGACAGACCCCCTCACTATCAGACAGACCCCCTCACTATCAGGCAGACCCCCTCACTATCAGACAGACCCCCAGCAGACCCTCACTATCAGGCAGACCCCCTCACTATCAGACAGACCCCCTCACTATCAGGCAGACCCCCTCACTATCAGACAGACCCCTCCACTATCAGGCAGACCCCCTCACTATCAGACAGACCCCCTCACTATCAGACAGACCCCCCACTATCAGACAGACCCCTCCACTATCAGGCAGACCCCCTCACTATCAGGCAGACCCCCTCACTATCAGGCAGACCCCCCCACTATCAGACAGACCCCTCACTATCAGGCAGACCCCTCACCATCAGGCAGACCCCCTCCCCACTATCAGGCAGACCCCCCTCACTATCAGGCAGACCCCCTCACTATCAGGCAGACCCCCCTCACTATCAGGCAGACCCCCTCACTATCAGGCAGACCCCCTCACTATCAGGCAGACCCCTCACTATCAAGGCAGACCCCCTCACTATCAGGCAGACCCCCTCACTATCAGGCAGACCCCCCGCCCCCACTATCAGGCAGACCCCCTCACTATCAGGCAGACCCCCTCACTATCAGGCAGACCCCCTCACTATCAGACAGACCCCCCCACTATCAGGCAGACCCCCTCACTATCAGGCAGACCCCCTCACTATCAGGCAGACCCCCACTCACTATCAGACAGACCCCCATCAGCGCCCCCCATCTTCAGACAGACCCCCTCACTATCAGGCAGACCCCCTCACTATCAGGCAGACCCCCTCACTATCAGGCAGACCCCTCTCACTATCAGGCAGACCCCCTCAGCCCCCTCACTATCAGGCAGACCCCTATCAGGCAGCCCCCCACTATCAGGCCGCCCCTCACTATCAGGCAGACCCCCTCACTATCAGACAGACCCCTTGCCCCCTCACTATCAGGCAGACCCCCTCACTATCAGGCAGACCCCCTCACTATCAGACAGACCCCCCACTATCAGGCAGACCCCTCACTATCAGACAGACCCCCTCACTATCAGGCAGACCCCCTCACTATCAGGCAGACCCCCCACTCATCAGGCAGACCTCCTCACTATCAGGCAGACCCCCTCACTATCAGACAGACCCCCTCACTATCAGGCAGACCCCCTCACTATCAGACAGACCCCCTCACTATCAGACAGACCTTCCTATCAGGCAGACCCCCTCACTATCAGGCAGACCCCCTCACCATCAGGCAGACCCCCTCACATCAGGCAGACCCCCTCCTATCAGGCAGACCCCCTCACTATCAGACAGACCCCCTCACTATCAGGCAGACCCCCTCACTATCAGACAGACCCCCATCAGGCAGCCCCCTCACTATCAGGCAGACCCCCTCACTATCAGGCAGACCCCCTCACTATCAGGCAGACCCCTCCACTATCAGGCAGACCCCCTCACTATCAGGCAGACCCCCTCACTATCAGGCAGACCCCCTCACTATCAGGCAGACCCCTCCTCACTATCAGCAGACCCCCTCACTATCAGGCAGACCCCCTCACCATCAGGCAGACCCCTCACTATCAGGCAGACCCCCTCACCATCAGGCAGACCCCCCCACTATCAGGCAGACCCCCTCACTATCAGACAGACCCCCCACTATCAGGCAGACCCCCTCACTATCAGGCAGACCCCCCTCACTATCAGGCAGACCCCCTCACTATCAGGCAGACCCCCTCACTATCAGGCAGACCCCCCTCACTATCAGGCAGACCCCCTCACTATCAGGCAGACCCCCTCACTATCAGACAGACCCCCTCACTATCAGGCAGACCCCTCACTATCAGGCAGACCCCCTCACTATCAGGCAGACCCCCCCACTATCAGGCAGACCCCCTCACTATCAGGCAGACCCCCTCACTATCAGACAGACCCCCTCACTATCAGGCAGACCCCCTCACTATCAGACAGACCCCCTCACTATCAGGCAGACCCCCTCTACTATCAGGCAGACCCCCTCACTATCAGGCAGACCCCCTCACTATCAGGCAGACCCCCTCACTATCAGGCAGACCCCCTCACTATCAGGCAGACCTCCTCACTATCAGGCAGACCCCCTCACTATCAGGCAGACCCCCTCACTATCAGGCAGACCCCCTCACTATCAGACAGACCCCTCACTATCAGACAGACCCCCTCACTATCAGGCAGACCCCCTCACTATCAGACAGACCCCCTCACTATCAGGCAGACCCCTCACTATCAGGCAGACCCCCTCACTATCAGGCAGACCCCCCACTATCAGGCAGACCCCCTCACTATCAGACAGACCCCCTCACTATCAGACAGACCCCCTCACTATCAGACAGACCTCCCTCACTATCAGACAGACCCCCCCAGCACTATCAGGCAGACCCCCTCACTATCAGACAGACCCCCTCACTATCAGGCAGACCCCCTCACTATCAGGCAGACCCCTCACTATCAGGCAGACCCCCTCACTATCAGACAGACCCTCCACTATCAGACAGACCCCCTCACTATCAGGCAGACCCCCCACCACAGGCAGACCCCCCCACTATCAGGCAGACCCCCTCACCATCAGGCAGACCCCCTCACTATCAGGCAGACCCCCTCACTATCAGGCAGACCCCCTCACTATCAGGCAGACCCATGGCCCCCTCACTATCAGGCAGACCCCTCACTATCGCCCCCTCACTATCAGGCAGACCCCCTCACTATCAGACAGACCCCCGCCCCCCACTATCAGGCAGCCCCCCCTTCAGGCGACCCCCCTATCAGGCAGACCCCCTCACATCAGACAGACCCCCTCAGCCCATCAGGCAGACCCCTCACTATCAGGCAGACCCCCTCACTATCAGACCCCCTCACTATCAGGCAGACCCCTCACTATCAGGCAGACCCCCTCACTATCAGGCAGACCCCCACTATCAGGCAGACCCCCTCACTATCAGGCAGACCCCCTCCCCCCCTCACTATCAGGCAGACCCCCTCACTATCAGGCAGACCCCCTCACTATCAGGCAGACCCCTCACTATCAGACCCCCCCACCATCAGGCAGCCCCCTCGGCCCCCCCCATCAGGCAGACCCCCTCACTATCAGGCAGACCCCCTCACTATCAGGCAGACCCCCTCACTATCAGGCAGACCCCCTCACTATCAGGCAGACCCCCTCACTATCAGGCAGACGACCCCCTCACTATCAGGCAGACCCCCTCACTATCAGACAGACCCCCTCACTATCAGACAGACCCCCCCTATCAGGCAGACCCACTTCGGCGACCCCTCACTATCAGGCAGACCCCCCCACTATCAGGCAGACCCCCTCACTATCAGACAGACCCCTCACTATCAGGCAGACCCCCTCACTATCAGGCAGACCCCCTCACTATCAGACAGACCCCTCACTATCAGGCAGACCCCCCAACCCCCTCACTATCAGGCAGACCTCCTCACTATCAGGCAGACCCGCCCCCCACTATCAGGCAGACCCCTCACTATCAGGCAGACCCCCTCACTATCAGGCAGACCCCCCACTATCAGGCAGACCCCCTCACTATCAGGCAGACCCCCTCACTATCAGGCAGACCCCCTCACTATCAGGCAGACCCCCTCACTATCAGGCAGACCCCCTCACTATCAGGCAGACCCCCTCACTATCAGGCAGACCCCCTCACTATCAGGCAGACCCCCTCACTATCAGGCAGACCCCCTCACTATCAGGCAGACCCCCTCACTATCAGGCAGACCCCCTCTACTCAGGCAGACCCCCTCACTATCAGACAGACCCCCTCACTATCAGGCAGACCCCCTCACTATCAGACAGACCCCTCACTATCAGGCAGACCCCCTCACTATCAGGCAGACCCCCTATCAGGCAGACCCCCTCACTATCAGGCAGACCCCCCTTCGCGCCCCTCACTATCAGGCAGACCCCCTCACTATCAGGCAGACCCCCCCACTTCAGGCAGCCCCCACTATCAGGCAGACCCCCCACTATCAGGCAGACCCCCTCACTATCAGGCAGACCCCCTCACTATCAGACAGACCCCCTCACTATCAGGCAGACCCCTCACTATCAGGCAGACCCCCTCACTATCAGGCAGACCCCCTCACTATCAGGCAGACCCCCTCACTATCAGGCAGACCCCCTCACTATCAGGCAGACCCCCCACTATCAGGCAGACCCCCTCACTATCAGGCAGACCCCCTCACTATCAGGCAGACCCCCTCACTATCAGGCAGACCCCCTCACTATCAGGCAGACCCCCCCACTATCAGACAGACCCCCTCACTATCAGACAGACCCCCTCACTATCAGACAGACCCCCTCACTATCAGGCAGACCCCTCACTTCCCCCCCACTATCAGGCAGACCCCCTCACTATCAGGCAGACCCCCACTATCAGGCAGACCCCTCACTATCAGGCAGACCCCTCACTATCAGGCAGACCCCCTCACTATCAGGCAGACCCCCTCCACTATCAGGCAGACCCCCCCACTATCAGGCAGACCCCCTCACCATCAGGCAGACCCCCTCACTATCAGGCAGACCCCCTCACTATCAGGCAGACCCCCCCACTATCAGGCAGACCCCCTCACTATCAGGCAGACCCCCCACTATCAGGCAGACCCCCTCACTATCAGGCAGACCCCCTCACTATCAGAGCAGCAGACCCCCTCACTATCAGGCAGACCCCCTCACTATCAGGCAGACCCCCCACTATCAGGCAGACCCCCTCACTATCAGGCAGACCCCCTCACTATCAGACAGACCCCCCACTATCAGACAGACCCCCTCACTATCAGGCAGACCCCTCACTATCAGACCCCCCCCACTATCAGACAGACCCCCTCACTATCAGGCAGACCCCCCCACTATCAGGCAGACCCCCCACTATCAGGCAGACCCCCTCACTATCAGGCAGACCCCCCACGCAGACCCCCCCACTATCAGGCAGACCCCTCACTATCAGGCAGACCCCCCCACTATCAGGCAGACCCCCCACTTCAGCAGCCCCCCTATCAGGCAGACCCCCTCACTATCAGACAGACCCCCTCACTCATCAGGCAGACCCCCTCACTATCAGGCAGACCCCCTCACTATCAGGCAGACCCCCTCACTATCAGGCAGACCCCCTCACTATCAGACAGACCCCCTCACTATCAGGCAGACCCCCTCCACTATCAGGCAGACCCCCTCACTATCAGGCAGACCCCCCTCACTATCAGGCAGACCCCCCACTATCAGGCAGACCCCCTCACTATCAGGCAGACCCCCTCACTATCAGGCAGACCCCCTCACTATCAGACAGACCCCCTCACTATCAGACAGACCCCTCACTATCAGGCAGACCCCCTCACTATCAGGCAGACCCCCCCTCACTATCAGGCAGACCCCCCTCACTATCAGGCAGACCCCCTCACTATCAGGCAGACCCCCTCACTATCAGGCAGACCCCCCCACTATCAGACAGACCCCCTCACTATCAGGCAGACCCCCTCACTATCAGGCAGACCCCCTCACTATCAGGCAGACCCCCTCACTATCAGGCAGACCCCCCCACTATCAGGCAGACCCCCTCACTATCAGACAGACCCCCCACTATCAGGCAGACCCCCTCACTATCAGGCAGACCCCCCACTATCAGGCAGACCCCCTCACTATCAGGCAGACCCCCTCACTATCAGGCAGACCCCCACTCACTATCAGGCAGACCCCCTCACTATAGGCAGACCCCCTCACTATCAGGCAGACCCCCCACACTATCAGGCAGCCCCCTCACTATCAGACAGACCCCCTCACTATCAGACAGACCCCCTCACTATCAGGCAGACCCCCTCACTATCAGGCAGACCCCCTCACCAGCAGACAGACCCCCCCACTATCAGGCAGACCCCCTCACTATCAGGCAGACCCCCTCACTATCAGGCAGACCCCTCACTATCAGGCAGACCCCCTCACTATCAGGCAGACCCCCTCACTATCAGGCAGACCCCCGCGCCCCTCACTATCAGGCAGACCCCCTCACTATCAGGCAGACCCCCTCACTATCAGGCAGACCCCCTCACTATCAGGCGACCCCCCACTTCATCGGCAGACCCCCTCACTATCAGGCAGACCCCCTCACTATCAGGCAGACCCCCCACTATCAGACAGACCCCCTCACTATCAGGCAGACCCCCCCTCACTATCAGGCAGACCCCCTCACTATCAGGCAGACCCCCTCACTATCAGACAGACCCCCTCACTATCAGGCAGACCCCCTCACTATCAGGCAGACCCCCCCCCACTATCAGGCAGACCCCCACCATCAGGCAGACCCCCTCACTATCAGGCAGACCCTCACTATCAGGCAGACCCCCTCACTATCAGACAGACCCCTCACTATCAGGCAGACCCCCTCAGCTGCCCCCCCCTATCAGGCAGACCCCCTCACTATCAGGCAGACCCCCTCACTATCAGGCAGACCCCCCCACTATCAGGCAGACCCCCCCACTATCAGGCAGACCCCCTCACTATCAGGCAGACCCCCTCACTATCAGGCAGACCCCCTCACTATCAGGCAGACCCCCCCACTATCAGGCAGACCCCCTCACTATCAGGCAGACCCCCTATCAGGCAGCCCTCACTATCAGGCAGACCCCCCCACTATCAGGCAGACCCCCTCACTATCAGGCAGACCCCCTCACTATCAGGCAGACCCCCTCACTATCAGACAGACCCCCTCACTATCAGGCAGACCCCCTCACTATCAGACAGACCCCCTCACTATCAGGCAGACCCCCTCACTATCAGACAGACCCCCTCACTATCAGGCAGACCCCCTCACTATCAGGCAGACCCCCCCTCACGCCTATCAGGCAGACCCCCCACTATCAGACAGACCCCTCACTATCAGACAGACCCCCTCACTATCAGGCAGACCCCCTCACTATCAGGCAGCCCCCTCACTATCAGACAGACCCCCTCACTATCAGACAGACCCCCCCACTATCAGGCAGACCCCCTCACTATCAGGCAGACCCCTCACTATCAGACAGACCCCCTCACTATCAGGCAGACCCCCTCACTATCAGACACCCCCCTATCAGGCAGACCCCCTCACTATCAGGCAGACCCCCTCACTATCAGGCAGACCCCCTCACTATCAGACAGACCCTCACTATCAGGCAGACCCCCTCACTATCAGGCAGACCCCCTCACTATCAGGCAGACCCCCACAACAGGCGCCCCACTATCAGGCAGACCCCCTCACTATCAGGCAGACCCCCCACTATCAGCAGCCCCCACTATCAGGCAGACCCCCTCACTATCAGGCAGACCCCCCCCCACTATCAGGCAGACCTCCTCACTATCAGGCAGACCCCCTCACTATCAGGCAGACCCCCCCACTATCAGGCAGACCCCCTCACCATCAGGCAGACCCCCTCACTATCAGGCAGACCCCCTCACTATCAGACAGACCCCCTCACTATCAGACAGACCCCCTCACTATCAGACAGACCCCTCCACTATCAGGCAGACCCCCTCACTATCAGACAGACCCCCTCACTATCAGACAGACCTCCTCACTATCAGGCAGACCCCCTCACTATCAGGCAGACCCCCCCCACTATCAGGCAGACCCCTCACTATCAGGCAGACCTCCTCACTATCAGACAGACCCCTCAGCGCCCCCTCCTATCAGGCAGACCCCTCACTATCAGGCAGACCCCCCCACTATCAGGCAGACCCCCTCCACTATCAGGCAGACCCCCTCACTATCAGGCAGACCCCCTCACTATCAGGCAGACCCCCTCACCACTATCAGGCAGACCCCCTCACTATCAGGCAGACCCCCTCACTATCAGGCAGACCCCCCTCACTATCAGGCAGACCTCCTCACTATCAGGCAGACCCCTCACTATCAGGCAGACCCCCCTCACTATCAGGCAGCCCCCTCACTATCAGGCAGACCTCCTCAGACAGACCCCTCACTATCAGGCAGACCCCCTCACTATCAGGCAGACCCCCCCACTATCAGGCAGACCCCCTCACTATCAGACAGACCCCCTCACTCACTATCAGGCAGACCCCCTCACTATCAGGCAGACCCCCCCACTATCAGGCAGACCCCCTCACTATCAGGCAGACCCCCCCTCACTATCAGGCAGACCCCCCCCACTATCAGGCAGACCCCCTCACTATCAGGCAGACCCCCTCACTATCAGGCAGACCCCCTCACTATCAGACAGACCCCCTCACTATCAGGCAGACCCCCCCACTATCAGGCAGACCCCCCACTATCAGGCAGACCCCTCACTATCAGGCAGACCCCCTCACTATCAGGCAGACCCCCTCACTATCAGACAGACCCCCTCACTATCAGACAGACCCCCCTCGCAGACCCCCTCACTATCAGGCAGACCCCCTCACCATCAGGCAGACCTCCTCACTATCAGACAGACCCCCCTCACTATCAGACAGACCCCTCACTATCAGACAGACCCCTCCTCACTATCAGGCAGACCCCCTCACTATCAGGCAGACCCCTCACTATCAGACAGACCCCCTCACTATCAGGCAGACCCCTCACTATCAGGCAGACCCCCTCACTATCAGGCAGACCCCCTCACTATCAGGCAGACCCCCACACGGGCCCCTCATCAGGCAGACCCCTCACTATCAGGCAGACCCCTCACACTATCAGGCAGACCCCCTCACTATCAGGCAGACCCCCTCACTATCAGGCAGACCCCTCACTATCAGGCAGACCCCCTCACTATCAGGCAGACCCCCTCCACTATCAGACAGACCCCCTCACTATCAGGCAGACCCCCTCACTATCAGGCAGACCCCCCACCTATCAGGCAGACCCCTCACTATCAGACAGACCCCCTCACTATCAGGCAGACCCCCTCACTATCAGGCAGACCCCCTCACTATCAGACAGACCCCCTCACTATCAGGCAGACCCCCCACTATCAGACAGACCCCCTCACTATCAGACAGACCTCCTCACTATCAGGCAGACCCCCTCACTATCAGGCAGACCCCCCTCACCATCAGGCAGACCCCCCACTATCAGGCAGACCCCCTCACTATCAGGCAGACCCCCTCACTATCAGACAGACCCCCCCCCTCACCATCAGGCAGACCCCCTCACCATCAGGCAGACCCCCTCACTATCAGGCAGACCCCCCACTATCAGGCAGACCCCCTCACCTACAGGCAGACCCCCCCACTATCAGGCAGACCCCCCCACTATCAGACAGACCCCCTCACTATCAGACAGACCCCCTCACTATCAGACAGACCCCTCACCATCAGGCAGACCCCCTCACTATCAGACAGACCCCCTCACTATCAGACAGACCCCCCCCACTATCAGACAGACCCCCTCACTATCAGGCAGACCCCCTCACTATCAGGAGACCCCCACTATCAGGCAGACCTCCACTATCAGACAGACCTCCTCACTATCAGGCAGACCCCTCACTATCAGACAGACCCCCTCACTATCAGGCAGACCCCCTCACTATCAGACAGACCCCCTCACTATCAGACAGACCCCCTCACTATCAGACAGACCTCCTCACTATCAGGCAGACCCCCTCACTATCAGACAGACCCCCTCACTATCAGGCAGACCCCCTCACTATCAGACAGACCCCCTCACTATCAGACAGACCCCCTCACCATCAGGCAGACCCCCTCACTATCAGGCAGACCCCTCACTATCAGGCAGACCCCCTCACTATCAGACAGACCTCCCTCACCATCAGGCAGACCCCCTCACTATCAGGCAGACCCCCTCACTATCAGGCAGACCCCCTCACTATCAGGCAGACCCCCTCACTATCAGGCAGACCCCCCCCATCACTATCAGGCAGACCTCCTCACTATCAGGCAGACCCCCTCACTATCAGGCAGACCCCCTCACTATCAGGCAGACCCCCTCACTATCAGGCAGACCCCCTCACCATCAGGCAGACCCCCTCACTATCAGGCAGACCCCCCCACTATCAGGCAGACCCCCTCACTATCAGACAGACCCCCTCACTATCAGGCAGACCCCCTCACTATCAGGCAGACCCCCTCACTATCAGGCAGACCCCCTCACTATCAGGCAGACCCCCTCACTATCAGGCAGACCCCCTCACTATCAGGCAGACCCCTATACAGCACCCCCTCATCAGGCAGACCCCCTCACTATCAGGCAGACCTCCTCACTATCAGGCAGACCCCTCCACTATCAGGCAGACCCCCTCACTATCAGGCAGACCCCCTCACTATCAGGCAGACCCCCTCACTATCAGGCAGACCCTTCGACGCCCCCCACTATCAGGCAGACCCCCTCACTATCAGGCAGACCCCCTCACCATCAGACAGACCCCCCCTCACCATCAGGCAGACCCCCCCACTATCAGGCAGACCCCCTCACCATCAGACAGACCTCCTCACTATCAGACAGACCCCCTCACTATCAGACAGACCCCCTCACCATCAGGCAGACCCCCTCACTATCAGGCAGACCTCCTCACTATCAGACAGACCTCCTCACTATCAGGCAGACCCCTCACTATCAGGCAGACCCCCCACTATCAGGCAGACCCCCTCACTATCAGGCAGACCTCCACTATCAGACAGACCCCTCACTATCAGACAGACCCCCACTCACTCAGGCAGACCCCCCCACTATCAGGCAGACCCCCTCACTATCAGGCAGACCCCCTCACTATCAGGCAGACCCCCCCACTATCAGACAGACCCCCTCACTATCAGGCAGACCCCCTCACTATCAGGCAGACCCCCCCACTATCAGACAGACCCCTCACTATCAGGCAGACCCCCCCACTATCAGGCAGACCCCCCCACTATCAGACAGACCCCCTCACTATCAGACAGACCCCCTCACTATCAGACAGACCCCCTCACTATCAGGCAGACCCCCCCACTATCAGGCAGACCCCCTCACTATCAGGCAGACCCCCTCACTATCAGGCAGACCCCCACTCAGCAGCCCCCATCAGGCAGACCCCCTCCATCAGGCAGACCCCCCCACTATCAGGCAGACCCCCTCACTATCAGGCAGACCTCCCTCACTATCAGGCAGACCCCTCACTATCAGACAGACCCCCTCACTATCAGGCAGACCCCCTCACTATCAGGCAGACCCCCTCACTATCAGGCAGACCCCCCACTATCAGGCAGACCCCCCCACTATCAGACAGACCTCCTCACTATCAGACAGACCCCCCCACTATCAGGCAGACCCCCTCACTATCAGGCAGACCCCCTCACGCGCCCCCCCCTATCAGACAGACCCCTCACTATCAGACAGACCCCTCACTATCAGGCAGACCCCCTCACTATCAGGCAGACCCCCTCACTATCAGGCAGACCCCTCACTATCAGACAGACCCCCTCACTATCAGGCAGACCCCCTCACTATCAGGCAGACCCCCCATCACCATCAGACAGACCTCCTCACTATCAGACAGACCCCCTCACTATCAGACAGACCCCTCACCATCAGGCAGACCCCTCCTCACTATCAGGCAGACCCCCTCACTATCAGACAGACCCCCCCACTATCAGGCAGACCCCCTCACTATCAGGCAGACCCCCTCACTATCAGGCAGACCCCCTCACTATCAGGCAGACCCCTCACTATCAGACAGACCCCCTCACTATCAGGCAGACCCCCTCACTATCAGGCAGACCCCCTCACTATCAGGCAGACCCCCTCACTATCAGGCAGACCCCCCCACTATCAGGCAGACCCCCTCACTATCAGGCAGACCCCCTCACTATCAGGCAGACCCCCCCACTATCAGACAGACCCCCTCACTATCAGGCAGACCCCCTCACTATCAGGCAGACCCCCCCACACTATCAGACAGACCTCCTCACTATCAGGCAGACCCCCTCACTATCAGGCAGACCCCCTCACTATCAGGCAGACCCCCTCACTATCAGGCAGACCCCCTCACTATCAGACAGACCCCCCACCACTATCAGACAGACCCCTCACTATCAGGCAGACCCCCTCACTATCAGGCAGACCCCCCCACCATCAGGCAGACCCCCCCCACCATCAGGCAGCCCCCTCACCATCAGGCAGACCCCCCCTATCAGGCAGACCCCCTCACCATCAGGCAGACCCCCTCACTATCAGGCAGACCCCCTCACTATCAGGCAGACCCCTCCCACTATCAGGCAGACCCCCTCACTATCAGGCAGACCCCCCCACTATCAGGCAGACCTCCTACAGGAGCCCCCTCACTATCAGACAGACCTCCTCACTATCAGACAGACCCCTCACTATCAGGCAGACCCCCTCACTATCAGACAGACCCCCTCACTATCAGACAGACCCCCCACACTATCAGACAGACCCCTCACTATCAGGCAGGCCCCCACACTATCAGGCAGACCTCCTCACTATCAGGCAGACCTCCTCACTATCAGACAGACCCCTCACTCACTATCAGGCAGACCCCCCTCGGCGCCCCCCACTATCAGGCAGACCCCCTCACCATCAGGCAGACCCCCTCACTATCAGACAGACCCCCTCACTATCAGACAGACCCCTCACCATCAGGCAGACCCCCTCACTATCAGACAGACCCCCTCACTATCAGGCAGACCCCCCCACTATCAGACAGACCTCCTCACTATCAGACAGACCCCTCCACTATCAGGCAGACCCCCTCACTATCAGGCAGACCCCCTCACTATCAGGCAGACCCCCTCACTATCAGACAGACCCCCTCACTATCAGGCAGACCCCCCACTATCAGGCAGACCCCCCCCACTATCAGGCAGACCCCCTCACTATCAGGCAGACCCCCTCACCATCAGGCAGACCTCCCCACTATCAGACAGACCCCCTCACTATCAGGCAGACCTCCTCACTATCAGGCAGACCCCCTCACTATCAGGCAGACCCCCCCACTATCAGGCAGACCCCCTCACCATCAGGCAGACCTCCGTCACTATCAGGCAGACCCCCTCACTATCAGACAGACCCCTCACCATCAGGCAGACCCCCTCACTATCAGGCAGACCCCCTCACCATCAGGCAGACCCCCTCACCATCAGGCAGACCTCCTCACTATCAGACAGACCCCTCACTATCAGGCAGACCCCCTCACTATCAGGCAGACCCCCCCACTATCAGGCAGACCCCCTCACTATCAGGCAGACCCCCTCACTATCAGGCAGACCCCCTCACTCCTCACTATCAGGCAGACCCCCTCACTATCAGGCAGACCCTCACTATCGGCAGACCCCCTCACTATCAGGCAGACCCCCTCACTATCAGGCAGACCTCCTCACTATCAGGCAGACCCCCTCACTATCAGACAGACCCCCTCACTATCAGGCAGACCCCCCCACTATCAGACAGACCCCCTCACTATCAGACAGACCTCCTCACTATCAGGCAGACCCCCTCACTATCAGGCAGACCTCCTCACTATCAGACAGACCCCCCCACTATCAGACAGACCCCCTCTACTATCAGGCAGACCTCCTCACTATCAGGCAGACCCCCTCACTATCAGGCAGACCTCCTCACTATCAGGCAGACCCCTCACTATCAGGCAGACCCCCTCACTATCAGGCAGACCCCCTCACTATCAGGCAGACCTCCTCACTATCAGGCAGACCTCCTCACTATCAGGCAGACCCCCTCACTATCAGGCAGACCCCCCCACTATCAGGCAGACCTCCTCACTATCAGGCAGACCCCCTCACTATCAGGCAGACCCCCTCACTATCAGGCAGACCTCCTCACTATCAGGCAGACCTCCTCACTATCAGACAGACCCCCTCACTATAGGCAGACCCCCTCACCATCAGGCAGACCCCCTCACTATCAGGGAGACCTCCTCACTATCAGACAGACCCCCCCACTATCAGGCAGACCCCCCACTATCAGACAGACCCCCTCACTATCAGACAGACCTCCCCACCATCAGGCAGACCCCCTCACTATCAGACAGACCTCCTCACCATCAGGCAGACCCCCTCACTATCAGGCAGACCCCCCCACCATCAGGCAGACCCCCTATCAGGCAGACCCCCTCACTATCAGGCAGACCCCCTCACTATCAGGCAGACCCCCTCACTATCAGACAGACCCCCTCACTATCAGGCAGACCCCCTCACTATCAGGCAGACCCCCTCACTATCAGGCAGACCCCCCACTATCAGGCAGACCCCTCACTATCAGACAGACCCCCTCACTATCAGGCAGACCCCCTCACTATCAGGCAGACCCCTCACTATCAGGCAGACCCCCTCACTATCAGGCAGACCCCCTCACTATCAGACAGACCCCCCTCACTATCAGGCAGACCCCCTCACTATCAGGCAGACCCCCTCCACTATCAGACAGACCCCTCACTATCAGGCAGACCCCCTCACTATCAGGCAGACCCCCTCACTATCAGGCAGACCCCCTCACTATCAGGCAGACCCCCTCACTATCAGGCAGACCCCCTCACTCATCAGGCAGACCCCCTCACTATCAGGCAGACCCCCACTACGAGACCCCCACTATCAGGCAGACCCCCTCACTATCAGGCAGACCCCCTCACTATCAGGCAGACCCCCTCACTATCAGGCAGACCCCTCACTATCAGGCAGACCCCCCTCACTATCAGGCAGACCCCCCCACTATCAGGCAGACCCCCTCACTATCAGGCAGACCCCCCCACTATCAGACAGACCCCCTCACTATCAGGCAGACCCCCTCACTATCAGACAGACCCCCTCACTATCAGACAGACCCCCTCACTATCAGGCAGACCCCCTCACTATCAGGCAGACCCCCTCACTATCAGACAGACCCCCAGGCAGACCCCCTCACTATCAGGCAGACCCCTCACTATCAGGCAGACCCCCTCACTATCAGGCAGACCCCCTCACTATCAGGCAGACCCCCTCACTATCAGGCAGACCCCTCACTATCAGGCAGACCCCCCACTATCAGACAGACCCCCTCACTATCAGGCAGACCTCCCTCACTATCAGGCAGACCCCCTCACTATCAGACAGACCCCCTCACTATCAGGCAGACCCCCTCACTATCAGGCAGACCCCCCACTATCATGGCAGACCTCCTCACTATCAGGCAGACCCCTCCACTATCAGGCAGACCCCCTCACTATCAGGCAGACCCCCTCACTATCAGGCAGACCTACTTCAGGCAGACCCCTCACTATCAGGCAGACCCCCTCACTATCAGGCAGACCCCTCACTATCAGGCGACGACCTCCTCACTATCAGACAGACCTCCTCACTATCAGGCAGACCCCCTCACTATCAGACAGACCCCCTCACTATCAGGCAGACCCCCTCACTATCAGGCAGACCCCCTCACTATCAGGCAGACCCCCTCACTATCAGGCAGACCCCCTCACTATCAGGCAGACCCTCACTACAGGCCCCTCACTATCAGGCAGACCTCCTCACTATCAGGCAGACCCCCTCACTATCAGGCAGACCCCCTCACTATCAGGCAGACCTCCTCACTATCAGGCAGACCCCCTCACTATCAGGCAGACCCCCTCACTATCAGGCAGACCCTCTCACTATCAGGCAGACCCCCTCACTATCAGGCAGACCCCCTCACTATCAGCCACTTCGCGGGACCCCTCACTATCAGACAGACCTTCGCGCCCCCTCACTATCAGGCAGACCCCTCACTATCAGGCAGACCCCCTCACTATCAGGCAGACCCCTCACTATCAGGCAGACCTCCTCACTATCAGGCAGACCTCCTCACTATCAGGCAGACCTCCTCACTATCAGACAGACCCTCACTATCAGGCAGACCTCCTCACTATCAGACAGACCTCCTCACTATCAGACAGACCTCCTCACTATCAGACAGACCTCCTCACTATCAGACAGACCTCCTCACTATCAGACAGACCTCCTCACTATCAGACAGACCTCCTCACTATCAGGCAGACCTCCTCACTATCAGACAGACCTCCTCACTATCAGGCAGACCCCCTCACTATCAGACAGACCTCCTCACTATCAGACAGACCTCCTCACTATCAGACAGACCTCCTCACTATCAGGCAGACCTCCCTCACTATCAGGCAGACCTCCTCACTATCAGGCAGACCCCCTCACTATCAGACAGACCCCCCACTATCAGGCAGACCCCCTCACTATCAGACAGACCCCCCCACTATCAGACAGACCTCCTCACCATCAGGCAGACCCCCTCACTATCAGGCAGACCCCCCACTATCAGACAGACCTCCTCACCATCAGGCAGACCTCCTCACTATCAGGCAGAATGCTCTTCCACCTTTGCTCTGCTCTCAGATGCTGCAATCACTTTGCATAAATTCACACTAAGAGAATCTGTCTTACCCATCTGGCCCTCACAATGTTCCCGCCAAAGCTGCGCTCATCAGATCATCTCCAATCAGGCGCTCTGTCTGCCCTCTACGATCAGCTGGTGCCCAATCCTACAATGTCACCATTATATGCTGCCCATCTGCTGGGTCTCACCCACTGGTGCCTCCACGGCTGACGTCCTGCCCATCACCGGATCTACAGGAATAATCACAATATGTGAAATATTACAGGAAAAGCACAAAATTATACAGGAAAACTAAGGCCTATGATAGTAATAGGTGCTGGATATATTCTCTTAGAGGGGAGTATCATCTATCCCCAAAACTGCTCTATAGTAACACTCTTTGTTTATTCATTCATTACCTTTACTTATCTAGCACCAACATATACCACAGGGCAGTACGAAGAAGGTATAATCTGACACTATCTTTGCCAATCTGGCTTGTAGTACCACTTTTCACCAGTACTGATGACTACTAATTTCCATTGTCATTTATGCAACAGCGCCCCCACACAAACCTGCTGAACTCTGCTTGTTTTGAATGCTTTTTATGTGCTGTTTTAGGGCAATAGAAAGGAAACTCTCATATTTCATTTGTTTTAGGGTCGGTGCACAAGGTGAGCTCCTTCTCTTGGAGCGCACACCATATATCTCACCCTTAGATTCCTCTGTTACCCCTTATAGGGGTTAAACTCAAATCATGGCTGGATTTTATAAATGTCTACAAGTGCCTCCTTTATTACAAGTGCACCAGGTTTGGAGTTTATGTAGGGGGCTAGGACAAGGGGTATTTCACCACCGTGGAATAGTTGATGACTATTAAAGAGCGTTCCCAAGTGTTATATGTTAATGATCTATTCTTAGGATCGGCAGGGCCAACACCCAGGGCCACCATCAGTTATCTGGCTGAAAAGGCAGCAGCGGACAGATCACTGTCACAGCCTTTTTACTGAATACCAAGCACAACCCTGTACATTGTATAGTGGCTGTACCTGGTATTGCAGGTCAGCCCCATTCATTTGAACAGGACTGAGCTGTTGCTGTACCATGTGACCGAACATGACATCATCAGAACAGGAAAGAGGCTGCAGTACTTGAAACCTTAGCCTTAAAGGGGTTGTCCAGGCAAAATTGGACAACCCCTTGACCTTTTAAATCAGCCGGGGACAGTGAAAAAAATTTTTTAAAAAATGCATACTCACCCGTCCCCAATGCTCCGGAGTCCTCCCAGCGCTTCCCAGTTCTTCTGCTCCGGCAGCTTCTCCCGGGTCTCTTCCTGAGTTCCGCTGAAGCTGCTGATTGGCCTCAGTGGTCACGTGACCGCTGAGGCCAATCAGTGGCCTCAGGAAGAGACCCGTGATGTCACAGATAGTGACATCGTATGCCCTTCGCTGATTGGGCTCAGCGGTCACGTGAATCAGCGGCTTCAGCAGAACTCTGGAAGAGACGCGTTGAGCAGAAGGACCGAAATGCACCGGGAGGACACCAGGGCATCGGGGACAGGTGAGTGTGAATTTTTTTTTTTTTTTTTCACTGCCCCTGGCTAATTTAAAAGTTAAAGGGGTTGTCCATTTTTTCCTGGACAACCCCTTTAAGAAAGTTTCAAGATCATAAATATCCTTTGCACACAATCTCCATTCTTAAATATTGGGCACTCCCCTAAAATGACAACCAGAACACCCCAAAAAAATAGAACTAGCGTGCCCCCATTTATAAAGCCAGACAGAGAGCCTTCATAGTCACTAAGTGAACCTATAAACAGTGCCCTCCTTAAAGGGGTTGTGGGGGATTAAAAGAAACATTACATGCAGTCAGGAGGAGAGGGCTGTAAAAAAATGCACTCAATGGTCCGTCGACAGGACATCACCACAAACAGAGCAGAGGCCATGACGGCCGACTCAGCGCAGGAACGGAGAGGGTGGGCTGCAGGTAAGTATTAGTGCACCTTTATTTTATAGTCCTTCTCTGCTGACTTAATCCTGGAAACCCCTTTAATAGGACAGAGGGGTAAGTTAATACCCTAGACCACCAGTGATGCTGGCATTAACCCCTTTACAGCCCTAGAGCACTAGAGATTCTGACACTCACTATAGCAGACCACCAATGATACTGTAGGAATATTCAGCATTAACCCCCCAAGGAACCATTAGTACCATTTACTAGTTCCATGTGCCAAATACCTGCCCTTCTCCAGGCCCAACCAAACTGTACCCCTGACTGCAGAAAATAGGGGGCACAAGGGCTGGTAAGTGTGCGGCACCTCTGAGCAGAGTCTTGGGTAGTCTTCTCGCTGGTGCACGGGGTACATATACTGATTCCCTAATTGCCCCCCGAGACACCGTCACATGCCTGGAAGGTATTTGTGCCAATTTTTGTAAAATTCCCCAGAGGCTGAGAGGTAAGTCTCCAGGGATCTATCCAGAAGATTTCCATAAGAGCTGATGATGATAAGGAATGGAAAAATCCCGGCCAAGATGTTTACTAGTCACAGATCCGCCGGCCAATGCTGGCCATGATACCCGCCATGTACAGATGTAAACATCCCCCCCCCCCATCCTTTACCCCCTTCTTTCATCTGACCCTGTCTTGGTTACAATATATAACAATATATAAGAATTATTATACAATTCTAAGAGATTATTTTCTGCTCCTTCTGGGCTCGGATCTGTCTCTGGCTGTAAGGTAACTGTGACAGGATAGAGAAGAAGCGTCAGATCACTGTAGGTGTGACCACGAGGATTCATAGGAGGGCAGAGATGTCCGAGCCTCTCCGCGGACTTTCTGTGAAAAGCACTACATGAAAAACCGTGATGCGTTTCCGCCACAGATTTTCCCACAGCACTTTTTTACTGAGGTTCGCTACTTGGGGCCTTTGACTTAAGGAGCATTTGTCAATTCTCAAGTATTTGTGTTCTCCAAGAAAGAGAAAACTTTCTTAGCAAACTTCTGTGTCGTTCCTCTGTTATTACTCCTGAAAATGTATAAATTAAGAGCTGTTCGCTACCCATTGGGGGCAGGTGCATAGTTATAGAGGGTACAGCGGTTTCACTCTCTACTGGGCCCTGGACACAAGGTAGATAGGGGCCCATGCCAGATTTTGCCTTGGGGCCCAGGGCTTCAGAGTAAACCACTTGGGGGTCTATCCCTGCACACTAATTCTGTCCATTCAGAGTTGACGCTGCCAGACTAGGTCATGACAGCCCCGTTTGAAAAGGTTACATTAGTCAATTTATTCATATAATTTCAGGAGGAGTAACTGAGGGACGGCACAGCATAGACTTCAGGTCTTAGACGCCTCATTAAACTACATTTTCTCTACAGATACGCAACAGATACGTCACACACAACAGCCGCCATGTTACCGGAGCCACAGGACTGTAAACTAGAGATATGTCATACACAGCAGCCGCCATGTTACCGGAGCCACAGGACTGTAAGCTACGAGATATGTCATACACAGCAGCCGCCATGTTACCGAAGCCACAGGACAGAGACACAGGATGATATGACTAAATGATGCCGTAGAAGGTCATGTGACATATTAGAGAGGTATCATGTGACAAGTATCGGGTCACATGATCTCAGGGCGCCAGGTGACGAAGGTTGTAGTATGAGATTCTCACCACAAGATGGAAGCAGCAGCACAAACAGACGGACGGTCGTCATGACGTCACGGGGAGGAGGCGGAGCTGTGAGGCCGGCAGCAGAGGCCTGACAGGGAGCGGTAGCAGCAGAGGCCTCAGTGAGCGGAGACATGGAGCGGCCGCGGCCCCTGCCCGGGGAGACCTCTGTATCCTTATCTGATGGCTGCCTGTGCGGAGATGTAGCTGAGGGTCATGTATGGACGCAGGACGGGATCTATGGGTCATACATGTACACAGGACCAGGAGAGGACCAGATCTGGGGGTCATACATGTACACAGGACAGGATCTGGTGGTCATACATGTACACAGGAGCGGATCTGGGGGTCATACATGTACACAGGACCAGGAGAGGACCAGTCTGGGGGTCATACATGTACACAGGACAGGATCTGGGGGTCATACATGTACACAGGACCAGGATCTGGGGGTATACATGTACACAGGAGCGGATCTGGGGGTCATACATGTACACAGGACCAGGAGAGGACCAGATCTGGGGGTCATACATGTACACAGGAGCGGATCTGGGGGTCATACATGTACACAGGACCAGGAGAGGACCAGATCTGGGGGTCATACATGTACACAGGACAGGATCTGGGGGTCATACATGTACACAGGAGCGGATCTGGGGGTCATACATGTACACAGGAGCGGATCTGGGGGTCATACATGTACACAGGAGCGGATCTGGGGGTCATACATGTACACAGGAGCGGATCTGGGGGTCATACATGTACACAGGACAGGATCTGGGGGTCATACATGTACACAGGAGCGGATCTGGGGGTCATACATGTACACAGGACCATATGTACGGATCACACCTGTACACACAGTATTGTATCTATGGGTCATACATGTACACATGGCAGGACCATATCTATGGACATGTACACACAGGATTACACCAGACTTATGGATCATGCATGTACACAGGACAGGAGAGGATTTATGGGTCAGACATGTCATATACAACATTGGACATGTATACTGTATATGTAATGTACATACATGTATTTATAGCTCCTTCCTGTTACTGATCACGTATTACTTACAACACATCGGCCATTTCTTCTCCTGTCACATATAAAGCTGGTGTTAGTATACAGAGAGCATTGCATTGTGGGAAACGATGTCACAGTAAGTACAAGTTCACATACTGCAAAAATCTCTCATTTTACTGACCAACTGCCGATAAAACCTATGGAAGGAACATTACAGTCACAGAAATATCTGCAATACATCTGTCGTGTGTAAATAGAGCCCTTAGCTAAGCGTGAGGCCACATGGCGGCCATCACAGTATTAACCCTTTAAGAATGTCTTTCCAGTTGTTACTTCTGATAATTTCCTTGACATATTGCACATATGATGGAGGGCACTGAGGTCACACTGGGGAAGAAGGTGCCGTGTATGCTGATGCTGAACCAGCATGAAGGCCAACATGTGTAAGTACCGCCTAGATGTGCCAGGAATAATGTCACACGTAAGATAACTGACACTGAATGCTTGTGTAACTGAGGATAAGTAATGTAATGTATGTACACAGTGACTGCACCAGCAGAATAGTGAGCGCAGCTCTGGAGTATAATACAGGATGTAACTCAGGATCAGTACAGGATAAGTAATGTAATGTATGTACACAGTGACTGTACCAGCAGAATAGTGAGTGCAGCTCTGGAGTATAATACAGGATGTAACTCAGGATCAGTACAGGATAAGTAATGTAATGTATGTACACAGTGACTGTACCAGCAGAATAGTGAGTGCAGCTCTGGAGTATAATACAGGATGTAACTCAGGATCAGCACTGGATAAGTAATGTAATGTATGTACACAGTGATTGTACCAGCAGAATAGTGAGCGCAGCTCTGGAGTATAATACAGGATGTAACTCAGGATCAGTACAGGATAAGTAATGTAATGTATGTACACAGTGACTGCACCAGCAGAATAGTGAGCGCAGCTCTGGAGTATAATACAGGATGTAACTCAGGATCAGTACAGGATAAGTAATGTAATGTAATGTATGTACACAGTGACTGCACCAGCAGAATAGTGAGTGCAGCTCTGGAGTATAATACAGGATGTAACACAGGATCAGTACAGGATAAGTAATGTAATGTATGTACACAGTGACTGCACCAGCAGAATAGTGAGTGCAGCTCTGGAGTATAATACAGGATGTAAACGGGTGGATAAGTAATGTAATGTATGTACACAGTGACTGCACCAGCAGAATAGTGAGTGCAGCTCTGGAGTATAATACAGGATAAGTAATGTAATGTATGTACACAGTGACTGCACCAGCAGAATAGTGAGCGCAGCTCTGGAGTATAATACAGGATGTAACTCAGGATCAGTACAGGATAAGTAATGTAATGTATGTATACAGTGACTGTACCAGCAGAATAGTGAGCGCAGCTCTGGAGTATAATACAGGATGTAACTCAGGATCAGTACAGGATAAGTAATGTAATGTATGTACACAGTGACTGCACCAGCAGAATAGTGAGCGCAGCTCTGGAGTATAATACAGGATGTAACTCAGGATCAGTACAGGATAAGTAATGTAATGTATGTACATAGCGACTGTACCAGCAGAATAGTGAGTGCAGCTCTGGAGTATAATACAGGATAAGTAATGTAATGTATGTACACAGTGACTGCACCAGCAGAATAGTGAGTGCAGCTCTGGAGTATAATACAGGATGTAACTCAGGATCAGTACAGGATAAGTAATGTAATGTATGTACACAGTGACTGCACCAGCAGAATAGTGAGCGCAGCTCTGGAGTATAATACAGGATGTAACTCAGGATCAGTACAGGATAAGTAATGTAATGTATGTACACAGTGACTGCACCAGCAGAATAGTGAGCGCAGCTCTGGAGTATAATACAGGATGTAACTCAGGATCAGTACAGGATAAGTAATGTAATGTATGTACACAGTGACTGCACCAGCAGAATAGTGAGCGCAGCTCTGGAGTATAATACAGGATGTAACTCAGGATCAGTACAGGATAAGTAATGTAATGTATGTACACAGTGACTGCACCAGCAGAATAGTGAGCGCAGCTCTGGAGTATAATACAGGATGTAACTCAGGATCAGTACAGGATAAGTAATGTAATGTATGTACACAGTGACTGCACCAGCAGAATAGGGGGGGGGGGGGAGGGGGGAGGGGGGCGGGGGGGGGGGGGGGGCGCCCGGGGAGGAAAAAGGAGGGAGTCACGGGGGGGGGGCGGGGGAGGAAAAAGGGAATGAATGCGCACGGTGCCCGCACCGGCGGAAAGGGGGGCGCGGCTCCGGGGTATAATACGGGGTGTAACTCGGGATCAGTACAGGATAAGTAATGTAATGTATGTACACAGTGACTGCACCAGCAGAATAGTGAGTGCAGCTCTGGAGTATAATACAGGATGTAACTCAGGATCAGTACAGAATAAGTAATGTAATGTATGTGCACAGTGACTGTACCAGCAGAATAGTGAGCGCAGCTCTGGAGTATAATACAGGATGTAACTCAGGATCAGTACAGGATAAGTAATATAATGTATGTACACAGTGACTGCACCAGCAGAATAGTGAGTGCAGCTCTGGAGTATAATACAGGATGTAACTCAGGATCAGTACAGAATAAGTAATGTAATGTATGTGCACAGTGAAAACAGAGGGCCCGCGCAAAGAAAAAAGAAAAAAGAAAAAGAAATATAATGTATAAATGTACACACACACCCACACAAACAGCAGAGCCCGCGGAGAAAAAAAAAAAAAAAAAAAAAAAAAAAATAAACCACGCACCCACCCCCTCCCCTTTTCCCCTTCTTTTTTTTTTTTTTTTTCTTTCTTCTTTTTTTTTTTTTTTTAAAAAAAAAAAAAAAAATATTTCACTTCGACACAGGACAAGAAATAGTTGTTGTTTAGGCGAAAACCACAACGACGCACCGCCCCGCACAAAAAAAAAAGACCCCACACAAAAGGGGAAATTTTTTTTTAATTGGGGGGAAAATTTTTTTTTTTAAAAAAAATGGCCCCCTCTTTTTTTTTCTCCGGGGGGCCCCCCCCCCGGTTTCCCCCCCCTCCCCCCCCCCCCTTCTTTTTCTGCCGGGTAACCCCTCCCCCCCCCGGGAAAACCCCCCCCCAAAGAAGAAATCCCCCCAATAACAAGCAGCTTCAGATGTGTCCAAGGTATGTGTGTCCATCCTGGTCCCGCGGCCCTTCCTCCTTGCAGGGTCATTTGCTCTCTGTTACATTTTTTGCCGCTGTTTTTGCTTTTTGGATGCTTGGATAGAGAAATTCTCTTGGCTACAGAGAAATTATTTCAACCCCTTTCAGACATTATGTAATAATGTCAGGTAGGGGACATGGAGGGGGCTCAGCTGAGCCCTCTCTATACATGGTTAGGCATCAGTCACAAACACTAACAGCACCGATTGTGGCTGCTAAATGGGTTATCCAGGGAGTGTGTGAACACTTACCTCCTCCAGGGTCCTTTATGTAACATATATAGGGGTTTGGGGCTGGCGCTGACCCTGGATCATGTGATCGCACCATCCCCAGGCCCACCTGTTTCTCCCCCTCCCCCATGATGTATTCAGCCAGGTAACCGTACTATGGGGACTGTACAGGATGGAGGATACAGGTTCTGCTCACGTAACCCAGGATCAGACCAGCCTAGTTTTGGCACATAAAGAACCCCCGAGGGAAGTAATTGTTACACGCTCCCTGGGTAATCTGTTTAACCACTTAGATGCCAGGGTCAATTGCAAGTGTAGCATCTAACCTGTTCCGACACCTTCCACTGATCTGTTGCCATGGCCACATCTTCACAGTGTACAGAGTCAGAAGCAGACGGGTAGTAGCACTATTGCAGCTCACTACCCCGGCGTGGCCACTACACAGTGCACAGTACTGTATGCTCCTAGTGCCGTATACCTTGCAGATGTCACAGCAGCTGATTGCTGGGGGTTCCTGGGTTCAGACCCCCACTGATTATTGATTGAACTATCCAAAGCACAGGCCATTGTATCTGGTCTTTGACATCCCCTTTAAGAATTTCACATTGACGTTTTCTTACCCAATGAGTTATGTTACCTCATGCCTCGCACCTCCGCAGCTTCCTGCCCCCCCCCATCAGCTCTTCCTTTTTCCGTCTTATCTCTGTATCTATAACCCGTTCTTCTTTCTTGTATCTTCCAGAAGCAGAAGAGACTCTTCTCATTGACATTCCTACTAACTGTACGTACCATGCCATGTCTGTAAGGGTTCTATATATACCCTGGTGGGGTCTGAAGGAACTGGGGTTTGTGGCGGACAATTGTGCAAGTTTGGTGTTTGTTTGGTATATTTTGTGTACTGTATGTAAACCCTCAAATGTAAAGCACCATGGAATTAATATAATAATGTACAGAACACCATGGGATTAATATAATAATGTACAGAGCACCATGGGATTAATATAATAATGTACAGAGCACCATGGAATTAATATAATAATGTACAGAGCACCATGGAATTAATATAATAATGTACAGAGCACCATGGGATTAATATAATAATGTACAGAGCACCATGGAATTAATATAATAATGTACAGCACCATGGAATTAATATAATAATGTCCAGCACCATGGGATTAATATAATAATGTACAGAGCACCATGGAATTAATATAATAATGTACAGAGCACCATGGGATTAATATAATAATGTACAGAGCACCATGGAATTAATATAATAATGTACAGAGCACCATGGAATTAATATAATAATGTCCAGCACCATGGGATTAATATAATAATGTACAGAGCACCATGGGATTAATATAATAATGTACAGAGCACCATGGAATTAATATAATAATGTACAGAGCACCATGGGATTAATATAATAATGTACAGAGCACCATGGAATTAATATAATAATGTACAGAGCACCATGGAATTAATATAATAATGTACAGAGCACCATGGGATTATATAATAATGTACAGCACCATGGGATTATATAATAATGTACAGCACATGGGATTTAATATAATAATGTACAGCACCATGGAATTAATATAATAATGTACAGAGCACCATGGATGTGAGTAATATAATAATGTACAGCACCATGGGATTAATATAATAATGTACAGAGCACCATGGAATTAATATAATAATGTACAGACACCATGGATTAATATAATAATGTACAGGCACCATGGAATTAATATAATAATGTCAGCCGGAATTAATATAATAATGTACAGAGCACCATGGAATTAATATAATAATGTACAGCACATGGGATTAATATAATAATGTACAGAGCACCATGGAATTAATATAATAATGTACAGAGCACCATGGGATTAATATAATAATGTACAGCACATGGAAGTAATATAATAATGTACAGCACATGGAATTAATATAATAATGTACAGAGCACCATGGGATTAATATAATAATGTACAGCACCATGGAATTAATATAATAATGTACAGCACCATGGGATTAATATAATAATGTACAGAGCACCATGGGATTAATATAATAATGTACAGCACCATGGGATTAATATAATAATGTACAGAGCACCATGGAATTACTATAATAATGTACAGCACATGGAATTAATATAATAATGTACAGCACCATGGGATTAATATAATAATGTACAGAGCACCATGGGATTAATATAATAATGTACAGCACCATGGAATTAATATAATAATGTACAGCACATGGGATTAATATAATAATGTACAGCACATGGGATTAATATAATAATGTACAGCACATGGGATTAATATAATAATGTACAGCACATGGGATTAATATAATAATGTACAGCACCATGGAATTACTATAATAATGTACAGCACATGGAATTAATATAATAATGTACAGCACCATGGGATTAATATAATAATGTACAGAGCACCATGGGATTAATATAATAATGTACAGAGCACCATGGAATTAATATAATAATGTACAGAGCACCATGGGATTAATATAATAATGTACAGAGCACCATGGGATTAATATAATAATGTACAGAGCACCATGGAATTAATATAATAATGTACAGCACCATGGGATTAATATAATAATGTACAGAGCACCATGGAATTAATATAATAATGTACAGCACCATGGGATTAATATAATAATGTACAGCACCATGGAATTAATATAATAATGTACAGCACTATGGAATTAATATAATAATGTACAGAGCACCATGGGATTAATATATATGGTGTCGGAAAAAAACAATAAAAAAAATGTGAGAGCACCGGTTAAATGACAGCACCATGGGATTAATATAATAATGTACAGCACCATGGGATTAATATAATAATGTACAGAGCACCATGGGATTAATATAATAATGTACAGAGCACCATGGGATTAATATAATAATGTACAGAGCACCATGGAATTAATATAATAATGTACAGCACCATGGAATTAATATAATAATGTACAGCACCATGGGATTAATATAATAATGTACAGCACGTGGGATTAATATAATAATGTACAGAGCACCATGGAATTAATATAATAATGTACAGAGCACCATGGGATTAATATAATAATGTACAGCACCATGGGATTAATATAATAATGTACAGCACCATGGAATTAATATAATAATGTACAGAGCACCATGGGATTAATATAATAATGTACAGCACCATGGAAATACTATAATAATATACAGAGCACCATGGAATTACTATAATAATATACAGAGCACCATGGAATTACTATAGTAATATACAGAGCACCATGGAATTACTATAATAATATACAGAGCACCATGGAATTACTATACTAATATACAGTGGGTTCTTCTAATATACAGCACCATGGGATTACTATACTAATATACAGAGCACCATGGGATTAATATAATAATGTACAGAGCACCATGGAATTAATATAATAATGTACTGAGCACCATGGAATTAATATAATAATGTACAGAGCACCATGGAATTAATATAATAATGTACAGAGCACCATGGGATTAATATAATAATGTACAGCACCATGGGATTAATATAATAATGTACAGCACCATGGGATTAATAAAATAATGTACAGCATGTGGGATTAATATAATAATGTACAGAGCACCATGGAAGTAATATAATAATGTACAGAGCACCAAGGAATTAATGGTGATATATAAATAAATAATAATAATTTATGCGCATCTAGCTGCATGAGGACGGGGTCTCCAGAGGACAGTTGTATAAGTGGTCCCCAGTTGTACGTCTGCATGAGGGGGCAGAGACCAGGAGTACAGTTGTGTGATGGATAGGGGTCTTGCTGAGGGATCCGCTCTGCAGTTGATCATTCCTGTATAATCCACCTGGACAGCCTGTTGTGGGATCTCCACATTCTCTTTTTGTAAGCAGCAGGGGTGGTTTTATACAAGAGAACCCCCATAAAATCCCTCATCTCTGTTTGCAGTCAGTGAATGGCTATTGTATTGTCATAGCTTTCTCTCCTTGGCTACGGCTGGAAAATGAAAACCTTTTCTGATTGAGTCCTGCTCACACAGCTGCAGGTTTTGTTACAGGGGAGAGCTCAGATAAATCTGGATGTTAGTAATACGTGTGTCAATTCACTGCCAGAAATCAGAGATACAGGAATTAGAGCGTAACCATATTTGTTTTGCTATTGTGTATGGGGTACATTTTTGTAATTTACTTTATTAACTGATTTTGCTTCCTTTTATTAAAAAAAAAATGACCTTAAGGTCTCTCCTTAGCAATTCTCTGAGAGTCCGTCCTGTACACGGTGTGTATAGTATGTATTATACACTGCCTACATCTAGTATTACTATATTACATATAGTGTACACTATACACACCAAGTACAAGACGGGCTTTTAGATTGTTGCATGGAAGAGATTTCTATACATGCTCTGTGCAGGGAGGGGGAGGAGATAAGCTGTGACATCATCTATTGTCAGTAGTGATGTAATGATGGGTCAGTGGTGTGGTTTATAGAGGTGTTATCTTCTATTGTGACACAGACATACACCTGTATCCCCCCCTCCAAATGTAATCAATGGAAACACTTTAAATGTAGGTTTCACTGTCCAGGGGTTCAGCTTCATTTACCTAAAACCATAAAGTTCTAACTTCTTCTCAGCCCTGGCTCCGTTTCCTTAGCATGCCTACATGTCTTGAGGTCGTTTTCCCGTCATCTTGTCGTTGTCTTCTTCCTATCCTTCCTTTATCTCTCTCTTCTTATGACCTGGGCCATGCCTCCTCCTGGACTCTCCTCGGCTCACTCCTCACATCCTCCCTAGTTCTTACAGACTTTAGTGTGCTTTACATTTGTTGACTTTGTTAGTGTTGACTTTCCAGACATTGGAATCCTTTTTCCCCCTTCACCATTTTTTGCATATTTCAGAAATACACGGAACATTGCAATATGTTGAAATTCTTCACCTACCACAGCCTGTCGTCTTCCCCAGCCTTCAGGATCCCTTAATATGTTACAGACCTTCCCAGTCATTAATACTTAGTCTGTAGTTGGTCTCCGGGCCCGCAGCGTCCCAGCCCTATATCTGGCGTGTAATTGTTGACTATAATGGGATTTGTCTGGTGAATTTGTCACAATAGGATGATTCGTAATGGATCTTTGCTGACTGGGATGGACATTTGGCGCAGATGTGATCATAACCTTTAAAATACAATTCTGTGTGTATTTATGTATACATATATTTATAGACCTTATATATGTGTCTGTATAAATTGATGATGATGTGTGCTATATGTCGGTATACATTGTAAAATCTTTCCATCCGACACCTCTGACATTGGAATCACAAAGCATAATATAGTCCTGTATGGCTGAGAGCCCCAGCACAGACCTGATGTCACACCAGTAAGAGCCCCCTCCCCTCTCCGTAGATATGGCGTTAGGTGACCCTGCGTGTAATACACTTCTCCAGCCGCCGAGGAGGATTTTCTTATTACTCTTTATACTGCTTTGTTATCAGATCCTTTTCATGTCCACAAAACAAAAGCTATTTATTTAATACATAGGAAATGGTTCTGGAAGAGGATTCTGTTACAATGTATCTATTATGTATAATAAGCCTTGGGCAAATAGAAAACCTACAGGATCAGCATTGTGGAAATTTAAAGTGACCTCACTATATGAAACGTCTGTCCAGTAATTAACAAATTGGGGCTTATTCATATGGACAGCAGGCTGCTCAATGTTTGCTTAAAAAACTCAGCGCGGTGACCTGTCATTGCTGCCATCACTAAAAGTAAATGGAATTTTATTCTTGTAGTTTGTTAACAAAGGAACACGACTGTATCGCATGTCAGGTGCGCTCGTCCTGGAGTGAAGTGTGAATTTTTTTTTTTTTTTTTTTGGTCGCCCACACACTATCGTACATAGTCACGTGACCACTGCGTTATCTCCCAGTTCTTTCTACCCTCTAGTGAGAGAGAAGCTGCAGCTGCATCCCCCTCCTCTCCTAGCGCCTATGTCTTCTTTTAATGTATAACTTAGGATGGATCTTTTATAACTGATCCTAGGTTCACATCTGCGTTCGGGTTTCCGTCAGTGGGGTCTGCTTGCAGGACTTTTCTCTCCGTGGAATGGGAAACGGAATCCCCCAGCGGAGACCCAGGACGGGTGTGAACCTAGCCTGAGGATGTCTGTCTGGGGCGAGGGAGGAATATGCTGCTTTCCCATAAGATACACGTGGCTGCATTGCTGCAGGTTCTCATGTATTGCTTGGCAGTCAGCGTGTGACTATAAGTCTGACTTCTCTCTGCACCCAGTGTTGATCCTTTGTTGAGTTCACCTTCACAATCCTCTGTGACCACCGCACATCTGACGCCTGTACTTAATTCTCTCGCCTTGCACAATCTGTTTTACTCAACTTCCTGGACTTCCTTGTGGCTTTCTTTTTTTATACATTTATGGTACATCATCTTATAGTAACAGACCGGTGTAAGATCTTGACTACTTTCCGATGCCGCAGTATATGTTCAGACCTGAGTGTATAACAAGGGGTTTCCTCCTCTTATAATGTGAAGTATATTGCCAGGCTTTGCTATCATGTTATTATTTTGGGGCTGTGGTGCTGTATCCCCTTTTAGATCTCCCCTGCACAGCAGCGCTCCCATCCACCTGTGGCTGTCCTGGGAACTGCCGTAAACCTCTATTGCAGTGGGAGCTTCTGTGAGGGGGACACCGCACTATATCAGCACCGCAGCTTCCTTATTCTCAGGATTGTTGGGGTCCCAGAGGTCTAACCCCACGACATAAAGTGAGGATCAGGATTAAAGGAGTTGTCTAGAATTTGAAAGATATGGTTGCTTTTGGCCAGAAATACTGCCACATCTGTCCAGGGGTTGTGTCTGGTATTACAGCTCATCTACATTAAAGTGAATGGGGCTGGATTACTACACACAACCCATGGGCAGGATTGGCGCTGTTTCTGGGGGGGGGAAAAAGTAGACTCTGTTTTCCTTTCGACGTAACCTGACATCCCCTTTAAGAAGTTTATTATTACAATGTACTCCTTGCCTTCTGTTTAATTCTTTGCCATTTTCAAGATCTCTGCTTGTTGTCAGTGAATCCTTGTTTTACATTCAGAGTGGCCTAGTCCTGCTCGCACAGTTGTTGGGTTTGCTACAATGGATCTCTGCAGTTCGGAGCTATCAGTCTGGAATTCAGGACAGATCGGATATATTGTTCTGTTAGTTCACAAAGTCTTGCTTACACTGATACATTGTAACAAACCCAACAGTTGCACGGACAGAACCATGTGGGTCCCAGCAGTGGTTTTAGCCTTTGGCTATTAAAGGAGTGTTTTGGGCTTATTAGTTGAGAATTTACTCTTCAGATGGGTCATCCATTGAGGCTTGTCGAGTTCTGACACCCGGGACCTTCACTGAGTACCAAGCACAGCGCCATACCTATTGTAGGGGCTATGCTTGGTACTGCAGCTCAGCCCTATTCACATGAATAGGACTGAACTAATACAATACCATGTGAGCAATGAACATAATGTGATCGACTCAATGAGGAAGCCACAGAAGTCTCTTCAAACAGCTGATCAGCGGGCGTCCTGGGTGTCAGACCCTCAGCAATCTTATGGATACATCGTCAATATGCTTGTCCCAGAAAACCCCCCTTTAATAATGTTTCTATTCACTGACAACCAGAGGAGATCTGTGGATTTTTGCAATCTGAAGCTTTTGTTAAGCGAATTCTAAATTCTTTAGAAATTGGAATCATCTTCTTACTTCTTCAGTGTCTCGGTGACTAATGGTGGAAGGAGAAGCTCCTGCTCTGACCATATGGGACTTTCCACTATAGATAGTAGGATATAGCATAACTGATGGGGGGGGGGGGGGTCGTCATGATGGGACCCCAACATCTGAGAACAGGAGAGGTCACTGCAGTCCAGATAAAGTCTAGGAACCACTGAGCGCACATTTCTCTGTGTCCAGACTGACGGAGAGGGAACGCTTGTCATGCCAGGTATAATGTATCGTGAATGTATGGGGGCTCAGCAGCCGGACCACCTCTGACCTCACATGACTCTACTCTGTATTCAAGGCCAGAGTCAGGTCGTCTTCCTTGCAATGGATGAAGTTGTCCATGTGTAAGCTCCTCAGGGTACAGATTCTGTCACCACCTCCTTACACCTATATAATGGGTCACCTCTGATTATTCAGCGGCAGTAATTATGACGTATCTATAGCGCCTCCAGCAGGTTTATCCGGTCAGGACTCCATAAAGCCAGCAGTATGACTCCAGTAATAATCTGCAGCTATGTGCTGGGGTGACTCACGGCTTCCAGCCCAGCGGCTCCCGGGTTATCGGCTGTCATTTGTTGCTGTCATTATGTTTTACCTGGAAAATTTACAGCGCCCTGCAGGGTTTAACTCCTGACATGCCACACAGATGGCTCAGGAGTTTGTCCCTCTGATCACAAAGTCATGTGCCAGCCCTGATGTAGTAGGATAGTAATGTACCTGGGGCCCCTTTTTTCTGTAGTGAGGGGCCCAGGTTTGTGTAGATTAACCTCTTGCCCATTGGCTATGTCCGGCTGGCCGGCATATAACTCTGGTATGTACATAGATAGCAGCGGCACAAGATCATGCAGCTGTAAGAGCGGGGAGACAGCCAGACACCCCACCCAAGAGGAAACAGGGACCTTCCTGATATCAGTAAGGGCTGTGTATACAGCCTTGGAAGTCGCCATCTTGCTGCTTTCTCCCATGTGATCACCAGTGCTGGGTCCTAGAGCCCCCAGATCAGCTGTGCCGTGTAAACTAGGAGTCTGTACTCCTTCTGTACATTAGGTAAATGACTCAGCCCCAGTTATAGGGGAAATCAGCCAAAAATAAAAAAAAATAAAAATTCCCCCCTATGACCTTTAAAATAATGACCCTTAACCCTCACATCACAGGTTCTAGCCCCGCAACACAAAACTTGTATCCCCGACCTAAAAACTTCTAAACATAACCTTATTTATCACTGAAAAAAGACACAAATTATTTGAATAACCCCCCAAAAAATGTTATAGCCTTCATAACCGTATATACCAAAATATCCGATAATGTCTGGTCATGACGTGGTTAATGGTTACCGATATTTATATAACATTTAGACCTTTATTACAGAGATTGGATACAATGTAACAGATCCTCATCTGTGTAACTCTTGGTTTCTCCTCCAGTGTTAGATTCTTAGTTGTTAAAATTCTCTGCTGTGTCCTATTCGGGAAGTATCTCTGTCTGGGAAAGCTGGGTGATTATCTATGTAACCACCTGAATAACAGACCTGTGTGGTGATACTTCAGTTGTATAACCGTTCAGGGCTGTAGGGGGGCTGGTAGTTGGGGGTGATGAGCAGTGTAGTCATGGTTATGGTTTATATAGGGGTCATCTGCGTGTATGAGATTAGATTAGGGCCAGTACATTGAGCTTTGATCGCTAGGTGCAGCACCTTATATCAGTGGTTACAGACTTCCTGCTCTTCAGACTCCATGTGTTGTCTTAAATGATACAAATAATGTGGCGGCCGCTTCCGCCTCACAGAAACCTGCACAGTCTGATATCTGCCTAGAAAGCGTCCATGTGCCGGGTGACTACAGCAGGTCTCCATCATCACCGGGGGCTGCTGTTTCTGTCCCGTAGGTGGTGCAGGGTAGTTACCTGTAGTCTTTTCTCCCCCTTCCTGCAGAGGCGCTAGTTACCCTCAGACCCAGTGTGAAAGATCCTCAGTGCGCCAACACCGCGCTGGCTCACACCTGAGTCTTCTTTCATAAAAACTACACTCACCGCCAGTGAGTGTTGGGTCCACAAGATAAATACAAGACAAGCTTTCTAAATTTTATATATTTATTAACCCCTAGATGGGTCGGTATTAAAATCTAACACATGCAGTTCAGAACAGATATGTAGATATATACAAGCATTAACAGTTACTAGTTACAAGATACAGTGCAATGAAATAAAAAGGGCATAAAAGTGAAATAATTACTTTACCACGCATCTCCTTGATGTGGCTCTATAATCCAACACTCACACATGGCATGTGTGAGTAACCAGTGGAGGATTCTCAGCATGTGGCAACAATCCAGCCTGCATGCTCTTCACAGTGGTCACTCTGTGGTCTCTTGTAGCCTGTGATGGTCTGTAATAACTCCCCCACTGGCCTCTTACCTCATCTTATATACCCTTTATGCCACCTCCCAGAATGAGGTCACCGGCGACAGCAAGTCTGATGGATTAATGCACTCAAGTCCAGATTCTTTGTAAAGAGCTGAGACCAAGTGGCATGATACAATGTTATCAACCAGGTCTGATCTACCTGCACAATGCATGTTTGTTTGATCAGCCAGGACTGTGTAGGAATTCAATGGAGCCCTGCTGGGATGGATTCAAAGCCCTATTGTTCCAGTCCGGCCACTATTGGCAATATACCTATGATTATGGCTGCGCACCTTATGAGTAAAGAGATACACTACCCAGAGACCAAAATACAGCTTTGAGTTATAGCCATATTTAAGCGGAATCATCACACCCAGGTAATAACCCTGACCCTTATTCCTGCCATCGGAAGCCCTTGCGGTTTCTGAAAGCAGTGCGGCATCTGGACTAGAGGACCGGTCACCTCGCCTGACATCTTTACATGTCCGTATTACTAAATACTTGTATTCTCTATGAAAAAATGATTCTGCCAGGTTTATTGTTTCTCTGTTATGAACTGGAGGGGGTCAGGAGAGAGGCCACTGACTATGGACAGGTCAGGAGAGGAGGGCCGCTGACAACAGACAGGTCAGGAGGGGTGTCCAGTGGCCGGTCCTCTATAAAGGGATTTTATTTTCTTTTTAAACACTTTATAACAAAGTTTTGCAATTTTAAGGTATTTCAACGATATTTTGTGCTTCAGTTCATCACTGCTTGCTGGAACACATTGTAATACAGTGAACAGGGCCGAGTACAAGGGTACACCCTGCACCTTGGTGACCGAGACAGGTTGTGACAGCAAGCAGAGATCTGATACACAAGTCCAGGACACCTCGTATAAGCAGCGGCCGCCTGCAAGCAGCAGCTTGTGAAGTGAAAATCTGACGTTGTCCTTTATGTGCCCTTGACCAGAACTCACTTAATGAGCTCATTACCTGCTGTATAATCCATCCTGGGGGCAGCGCCAGAATATTCTGTCCCCATGTGTGCTGTGAGTCTACTGCAAATTAGAAAGAACAGTTGTTAATGCTTGAGCATCATGGCATGGAATGTTCACAGCAGCACAGAGGATTATCCCATACTGTTTACATGTCAAGCTTTACCTTTTTATATCACATAGAGAATTACTGAAATGGCATTACAGCTGTGAGTCATACATAGATGACTGAGCAAGCAGGACTTTTCTCTTCGCATTTTTCCACGTTTTTCGGGCGGAAACCCAGCGGACCCCATTTTAGCCTATGGGGTCCGCGGATAACCACTTTTTAAGCAAATTAGCTTTCCATTTTTCGGGTCCCCAAGCGGACATGAAGAACGGAAAGCCGAACGCTAGTGTGAACCTAGCGTAAGTAATGTATGTACACAGCGACTGCACTAGCAGAATAGTGAGTGCAGCTCTGGAGTATAATACAGGATGTAACTCAGGATCAGTACAGGATAAGTAATGTAATATATGTACAAAGTGACTGCACCAGCAGAATAGTGAGCGCAGCTCTGGAGTATAATACAGGATGTAACTCAGGATCAGTACAGGATAAGTAATAGTAATGTATGTACACAGTGACTGTACCAGCAGAATAGTGAGTGCAGCTCTGGAGTATAATACAGGATGTAACTCAGGATCAGTACAGGATAAGTAATGTAATGTATGTACACAGTGACTGCACTAGCAGAATAGTGAGTGCAGCTCTGGAGTATAATACAGGATGTAACTCAGGATGGAGTATAATACAGGATAAGTAATGTAATATATGTACACAGTGACTGCACCAGCAGAATAGTGAGCGCAGCTCTGGAGTATAATACAGGATATAACTCAGGATCAGTACAGGATAAGTAATGTAATGTATGTACACAGTGACTGTACCAGCAGAATAGTGAGCGCAGCTCTGGAGTATAATACAGGATAAGTAAGGAAAAGAAAGAAGAGGGGGAGGCAGGAGAAGAATAGGGGCTCAGGATCAGTACAGGATAAGTAATGTAATGTATGTACACAGTGACTGCACCAGCAGAATAGTGAGCGCAGCTCTGGAGTATAATACAGGATATAACTCAGGATCAGTACGGGATAAGTAATGTAATGTATGTACACAGTGACTGTACCAGCAGAATAGTGAGCGCAGCTCTGGTGTATAATACAGGATGTAACTCAGGATCAGTACAGGATAAGTAATGTAATGTATGTACACAGTGACTGCACCAGCAGAATAGTGAGTGCAGCTCTGGAGTATAATACAGGATGTAACTCAGGATCAGTACAGAATAAGTAATGTAATGTATGTGCACAGTGACTGCACCAGCAGAATAGTGAGCGCAGCTCTGGAGTATAATACAGGATGTAACTCAGGATCAGTACAGGATAAGTAATGTAATGTATGTACACAGTGACTGCACCAGCAGAATAGTGAGTGCAGCTCTGGAGTATAATACAGGATGTAACTCAGGATAAGTAATGTAAATGTATGTACACAGTGAATGCACCAGCAGAATAGTGAGCGCAGCTCTGGAGTATAATACAGGATGTAACTCAGGATCAGTGCAGGATAAGTAATGTAATGTATGTACACAGTGACTGTACCAGCAGAATAGTGAGCGCAGCTCTGGAGTATAATACAGGATGTAACTCAGGATCAGTACAGGATAAGTAATGTAATGTATGTACACAGTGACTGCACCAGCAGAATAGTGAGCGCAGCTCTGGAGTATAATACAGGATGTAACTCAGGATCAGTACAGGATAAGTAATGTAATGTATGTACACAGTGACTGCACCAGCAGAATAGTGAGTGCAGCTCTGGAGTATAATACAGGATGTAACTCAGGATCAGTACAGGATAAGTAATGTAATGTATGTACACAGTGACTGTACCAGCAGAATAGTGAGCGCAGCTCTGGAGTATAATACAGGATGTAACACAGGATAAGTAATGTAATGTATGTACACAGTGACTGTACCAGCAGAATAGTGAGTGCAGCTCTGGGGTATAATACAGGATGTAACTCAGTATCAGTACAGGATCAGTATTGTAATGTGTGTGTATATATGTATGTATATATATATATATATATATATATATATATATATATATATATATACAGTGTAGTTGATAAACATATAGTATATACCTCCTTATTTCTCCAGTCCCCAGTAACAATATCATATAATAATGTGACCATGTAGCTGCCATCACTCCTCTTACATACAGTACTTTGTCACGCTCTGCTCAGGACTTTGCACAGTCTATGGGGTGTGGAGTCTATTTCTATAGTCATATATCAGGTTTCTGTGAGTAAATGCCTCCTGGGAAACCTGTTTGTTGGGTTTGCGCTGTTATTCTGCTTTATCAGACGTTTTTATGGGATTTCCTGGTTCGTGTTGAGGACAGAAGTGAAGAATAAAAAAAAACTCCCTGCAGGAAATATGAGGAATGATGTAACAAACAGTGCAGATCTACAATTCTGCAGAACCGATCATGTCCTGCCACTGCCGCTGCTGTTGTGGGAAGCCAGTTAAAGGGGCGGGCGTCTTCTTTGGGGATAAATTTTGGTTCTCTTCTTTTAATAAATCCTTAAACAACTATTTGCTCATTAGGGGGTTAACAATGGCGGGACCCCCACTCTGGCATTGGGTAGGAAATATTCGGTTGTATTCATATTACACTAATCCTATAAAGTCACCTCCATTCTGCCAGCGTTGTCACCTTTGCTCAGAGCTCACATCTCGCTGCAGTCCCTGCATGTTCTGCTCTTGGTAGGTGCAGACAAGCTCTGTATGGGTGCCAGGCATACAACATACAATGCAGTCTATTGGGGTTACTCTGTAAGCACGATTCTGGTGGATCCCATCACATTTTCCACTCCAATCACATACAGAGCTGCATTCACAATTCTGCTGCTTTCCTCTTATATTTTTTCCATGCTAAATTAGTGTGCAGTGCATTATTGAAGCTCCGTTTGGGGTTTTATGGATTTTCTCGTTACTGATGCAGCTCTAGATGTGACTAGAGTATAAGGCGGTAAGGCATAGGATTTACAATGTAGTTCTAGAGTAATTTTAGTACAGGCCAGTTCGGTGCTCTTGATACTTGCAGATCCCTGCTGCGTGTAGATCTCTCCTCTGACTTATTAGATCTTTCCTGCCCCCTGTCTGGTTACCCCTAAATATCTTTGTAGGCTCTGACTACCTCTTGTTCCTATTGTGCTTGCTTTCAGGTGGCTGTAAGGTCAGACTCCAGGCCGATCCCTGGTCCACGGAGAGGTTATTTGAGATCCCGGACGAGGAGCGCTGTGTAGAGCTGCTGAGCGAAATGCGTCTCATACAAGAAGGTAAAGCTGGGCCATGTAGTCTGTTTGGGTTTTCAGTCTTTGAATGTTCCCATTCACTGACAGCAAACAGAGATCTTAAGGGGGTTACCTGGCACTTAAGTGATGAAGATTAGCGGTCTGACATATGGGGCCCCCATGGATCAGCTGCTGAAGAGACCGGAGCTCCTTGAGTTCCACGACTGGGTTACAGGCCATGTGATGTCATGTTCATCGGTCACTTGGCCTTTTTGTAGGTCAGTTCCATTCAAGCGCATCTGAACAGTGCTATACTTGGTAAGTAGTGAAGAGGCTGCAGCACTCTCCTACACGTTGTGGCCTCTTCAAACAGCTGATCAGCAGGGGTCCCGAGTATCATCAATATACCCAGGATCCCCCACTGATCAGCTGTTTGTAGCACCAGCAACATTCACAAGTGGTGCAGCTTCTTTCCTGTGGAGATGACATCACGTTCGTTGGTCACATGCTACAGCAGCAGCTCAGTCCTATTCAAGTGAATGGGGCTGGTCTGCAATACCAGGCACAGCCACTACACAATGTACAGCGCTGTGCTTGGTTTTCAGTGAAGAGGCTGCAGTGCTCATTCAAACACTGCGGCTTCTTCAACCAGCTGATCTGTGGGGTCCCAGGTATCAGACCCCCACTGATCACATGTTGGTAACCTATTCTAATATGCTCTAAGTACAATAAGACCCCTTTAATAAATGTGGCTGAGCTGATGAAAATTCACATGAATGAGGCTAGGCTGCAATACCGAATATGGCCACACCACATTATGGTGCTGTAACTCTCCAGCAAGTACCAGAGTTGTGCTGATTGGTTCGGCCTCCAAGTTATGTCTCTGAAACCTTCCTTAATTCTCTGTATCAGGTGCGGTTCGCGGTAAACCCCCCTCGACCAGATAAAAAAGAGTCATCGAATTGGTACCAACCAGCGGAGAAGATCAGTGCCCCCGTGATGATGCCTCAGCCCCCTGCCTCAGGTAATGGATAACTATAAAGGAAATTATGTCCGTTTTCTCATGGACTATAAACCGCCTTACTATTATTATTGTGCGCCAGTTGTGGATACAGCCAGCAGTGTAAAGAATGGAGGCTTTCTTTTGTTGTAGTTGCCATGTTCACCACACAGCGCCACCTTGTTCCATGTGGCTGTGCCTGGTACTGCAGTTTATTGCACAACACTACGCTGCAGTACCAAACGCAGCCACAACCACATGGATGATGCTGTGTCCGGCAAGCTGCATGTAACCCTGCAGGTTACTGGGGATCCTGCGAATCGTTCCCCCCATAAGACTCGTGCCTATACTAATAGTCTCCCACTTCTTACCTTTTAGGAAATGTGGCGTTTGACGATAATTTCAGCAATGCAAATCACGTGAAAAGGAGAAATCTGCAAAATCAACAGCAGGGATCCCGGAGAGAACCCCCCGCCCCCCTCCCCCCGCCGCCTCCGGACAGACCGTAAGTTGTCACTGCCATAAGATTTATAATCCTCTCTCTAGAGGCAGAAGACGTTGGTATCAGGATAGTTGGCTCCTGACAATGATTATTTACAGGGGTTCCTGACCCCTGGGACCCCCGCTGATCAGAAGTATGGGAATCCCTTGTACCCCTGTGTGAGTGCCCTTGTCTTTTCTACGGACCTGGGGAAGAGCAGAGCAGAGTGCAGCAGCGGCCGATCTTTGTCAGGCCTACAGAGTTGTCGGCGTACCTGCATGGCCGCTGCTCCACTGAGAAGGGTGGTCAGTGGGGCCTCTGACTGCAGGGAATAAATTTGGCACAAATCCCTTTAAGGTCTATGGCTTTTCTCACAATTTTTATAACTAAAAGGGTTGTCCGGGGTTTACATCCTTAGGATAGGTCATCAATAAGTGATGGGTGGGGGTTGAAGGGGAATTCGGGTGTGCGCTGCGCCCCACTGAATACCAGGCACAGCGCTGTCCGTTGTATAGTGGCTATACCTGGTATTGCAGTTCACTCCCCCACCCACAGGTCCTTATGGACTGAGGGTTTAGTGTCCCAAGTAACCCTGTCATAAAGGCATCCTTGCCTGCATTCAAAAACCCAAACCTTTACACTTGGCTAGAGATTAGTCCGATGAGTCCCTGTGGATGGTTTAGTGTCCCCCATCACCCCGACGGGTTCCTTTTAAGGCTGCCACTCCACTCCTCTCCCTAGTGCCCCTTAAGATCTGAATAGCTGTGAAAGATCCAGACATCAGCACAACAACAGTGGTGGTGACGTAATCTCGTATGCAGCTTTAGCTGTGAATGGAGTAGACATGGTGATGTAATGTTATAGGCTCAGTAAATTATTTACAGGATTACTCATCAGCCTACAAAATGTAATTCGCTTCTTCAGAGGGAGTGTGAAGATGGAGGGGGGATGGGAATACAGGGATCAGGAGAAGATCTACAAGGAACGAGGCGTCAAAACATCAAGTGACCCTGTAGCTTTAATAGAAGATATTGTAAGAGCTCAGCTGAGCAGGGAATGCTGAATATGAGGGCGTCTTCTGATCTGTCATCTCTCGGGGGTCAGTGCTGTCATCACAAGTACAGGAAGATTCCAGATTATATTCTAGAATGGCGCAACCCCTTTAAGGGGGTATCCGAGCAAGAACAAGTTATGTCCTGTCCATGTGTCTGAGCACAATCACAAGAAAGCTGATGTCAGAGAGAAGCCATTGCCCGTCTCGGGCAGTCCCATGTAAAGCATGCACAACCTGCAAGTGCTTGGACCCCTCATGAGGTTAATATCACACATCGCCTGAAACATCCCATTTGTGGTTTATTTGTGTGTTATTTTGAGAGTGAATATCCTGTGCTAAGTGCTAGCGCCTGCTGCAGTGTCAGACTGCCGGGGCTCAGCGTGTTGTTCTGTCTCTGCAGGCCGCCGCGGGACAGGGACCCCGATGGGTGGGGGAGGCCTAAAATGAGCAACAGTATGCGGAAACTCCTGGTCCCTACCAGCCAGTCCGGGCAGAGAGAGGGGTTAATCAAGCACATACTGACAAAGAGAGAGACGGACTACGTCAACATAGAAAACTTCAGGTACGTGTGAGATGAGGCTGGAGGATTGCAGCTCTGAAACTGCAGAATGGTGAATGCAGCACTGGGTGTGATACAGTCTGTAATTGGTGCAATAGGGCCTGCCCAATCTATATACTCTCATGTGACTCTCAGGCTCTTTAGTAAGACGGACAATGACTTGTACTGTAGATACCTATAGGTGGCAGTAGAGAGTGTTTAGCTAATTTGCATATTTTTCCCAGGGATCATTGCCTGTAAGATCTCCACAAGGTGAGCCAGTACCCTCCTATAACTGCTCCTGATATTAATGAATCCTATAAATCCTTGAGTCGCCCTCTTCTGGCAGGTTATTAAAAACCCCGTTCAGTTATATCTGTTCTGGGGAAAGCTGGGTGCCTTCCAAAATGTGGCCGTCACCCAATATGACCTGTGTTCTTTGCATCAATAAAGTTTAATGCATTTTCTAAGAAACCATAAAAGGCATAAACAATCCCTTTAATTTCTTGCTGAATTTCACAATACGGGGATTAGTTGGCTGCAGCTTGTGGATGTCCTCAGTGTTATCGCTGCCAAGTCTCCCAGCTGTGAGTCTGTACTGCGGCCCACGAGGATTGTAAAAGATATTTCATCTTATTTTACAGATTCTTTATAGGAACCTGGAATGTGAATGGGCAGTCCCCTGATGGTGGGTTAGAGCCGTGGCTGCACGCCGATCCAGACCCGCCGGATGTGTATGTGATCGGGTAAGAACAAGGAAATTGTCTGAAGGTTTATGTAACAGCCGTCAAGTGGAGCAAATTAAGAATGTTCTGGAAGTGGTTTTATATGGACACGCAGTGCACATTCTTAATATTAACCCCTCAGGGATGTGGCCAAATAGATTGTGTCTTCTATCGTGGCCCCAGATGGAGTGTAGAGTTAATGTTTTATTAAACAGGAAGCTTTTGTTTCATGTGCTCAGTGTTGCCGCCTGTAGAGTAATGTACCTTATGAGCTGCCTAGTAAAGTGCAGGAAGTCATATAAATACTGCTATAGAGAAGAATATAACTACCATAATACTGCTCCTATGTACAAGAATATAACTACTATAATACTGCTCCTATGTACAAGAATATAACTACTATAATACTGCTCCTATGTACAAGAATATAACTACTATAATACTGACTCCTATGTACAAGAATATAACTACTATAATACTGCTCCTATGTACAAGAATATAACTACTATAATACTGCTCCTATGTACAAGAATATAACTACTATAATACTGCCTCCTATGTACAAGAATATAACTACTATAATACTGCCCCTATGTACAAGAATATAACTACTATAATACTGCCCCTATGTACAAGAATATAACTACTATAATACTGCTCCTATGTACAAGAATATAACTACTATAATACTGCTCCTATGTACAAGAATATAACTACTATAATACTACTCCTATGTACAAGAATATAACTACTATAATACTGAAAAAAAAAAAGCTCCTATGTACAAGAATATAACTACTATAATACTACTCCTATGTACAAGAATATAACTACTATAATACTGCTCCTATGTACAAGAATATAACTACTATAATACTGCTCCTATGTACAAGAATATAACTACTATAATACTGCCTCCTATGTACAAGAATATAACTACTATAATACTGCCCCCTATGTACAAGAATATAACTACTATAATACTGCCCCCTATGTACAAGAATATAACTACTATAATACTGCTCCTATGTACAAGAATATAACTACTATAATACTGTCCCCTATGTACAAGAATATAACTACTATAATACTGCTCCTATGTACAAGAATATAACTACTATAATACTGCTCCTATGTACAAGAATATAACTACTATAATACTGCTCCTATGTACAAGAATATAACTACTATAATACTGCTCCTATGTACAAGAATATAACTACTATAATACTGACCCCTGTGTCGTTCTCTCCTGTTCTTTTTCCTCCTTGTCGATTCTCTATAATACTGCTCCTATGTACAAGAATATAACTACTATAATACTCCCTTGTCAAGTACCCCCGGCAAATACCTATAACCCCTCCTTGTCAAGAATATAACTACTATAATACTGCTCCTATGTACAAGAATATAACTACTATAATACTGCCTCCTATGTACAAGAATATAACTGTAACTACTATAATATCTACCTCCTATGTATAAGAATATAACTACTATAATACTGCCCCCTATGTACAAGAATATAACTACTATAATACTGCTCCTATGTACAAGAATATAACTACTATAATACTGCTCCTATGTACAAGAATATAACTACTATAATACTGCTCCTATGTACAAGAATATAACTACTATAATACTACTCCTATGTACAAGAATATAACTACTATAATACTGCCCCTATGTACAAGAATATAACTACTATAATACTACTCCTATATACAAGAATATAACTACTATAATACTGCTCCTATGTACAAGAATATAACTACTATAATACTGCCCCCTATGTACAAGAATATAACTACTATAATACAGCTCCTATGTACAAGAATATAACTACTATAATACTACCTCCTATGTACAAGAATATAACTACTATAATACTACCTCCTATGTACAAGAATATAACTACTATAATACTGCTCCTATGTACAAGAATATAACTACTATAATACTGCCCCCTATGTACAAGAATATAACTACTATAATACTGCTCCTATGTACAAGAATATAACTACTATAATACTGTCCCCTATGTACAAGAATATAACTACTATAATACAGCTCCTATGTACAAGAATATAACTACTATAATACTGCCCCTATGTACAAGAATATAACTACTATAATACTGCTCCTATGTACAAGAATATAACTACTATAATACTACCTCCTATGTACAAGAATATAACTACTATAATACTGCTCCTATGTACAAGAATATAACTACTATAATACTGCCCCCTATGTACAAGAATATAACTACTATAATACTGCTCCTATGTACAAGAATATAACTACTATAATACTGCCCCTATGTACAAGAATATAACTACTATAATACTACTCCTATGTACAAGAATATAACTACTATAATACTGCTCCTATGTACAAGAATATAACTACTATAATACTACCTCCTATGTACAAGAATATAACTACTATAATACTGCCCCTATGTACAAGAATATAACTACTATAATACTGCTCCTATGTACAAGAATATAACTACTATAATACTACCTCCTATGTACAAGAATATAACTACTATAATACTGCTCCTATGTACAAGAATATAACTACTATAATACTGCCCCCTATGTACAAGAATATAACTACTATAATACTGCTCCTATGTACAAGAATATAACTACTATAATACTGCCCCTATGTACAAGAATATAACTACTATAATACTACTCCTATGTACAAGAATATAACTACTATAATACTGCTCCTATGTACAAGAATATAACTACTATAATACTACCTACTATGTACAAGAATATAACTACTATAATACTGCTCCTATGTACAAGAATATAACTACTATAATACTGCTCCTATGTACAAGAATATAACTACTATAATACTACTCCTATGTACAAGAATATAACTACTATAATACTGCTCCTATGTACAAGAATATAACTACTATAATACTGCTCCTATGTACAAGAATATAACTACTATAATACTGCTCCTATGTACAAGAATATAACTACTATAATACTACCTCCTATGTAGAAGAATATAACTACTATAATACTACTCCTATGTACAAGAATATAACTACTATAATACTGCTCCTATGTACAAGAATATAACTACTATAATACTGCTCCTATGTACAAGAATATAACTACTATAATACTACCTCCTATGTACAAGAATATAACTACTATAATACTGCTCCTATGTACAAGAATATAACTACTATAATACTGCTCCTATGTACAAGAATATAACTACTATAATACTGCTCCTATGTACAAGAATATAACTACTATAATACTGCTCCTATGTACAAGAATATAACTACTATAATACTGCTCCTATGTACAAGAATATAACTACTATAATACTGTCCCCTATGTACAAGAATACCTTCATGTTTCCGCCATGTCCCGTTTCCTTATTCCTTAGTATATAGTTGCTCTGTCAGTTTCGCAGTCCTGATTTCCGTATGGCGTCATTATTTCAGGTTATTACCTCCATCTCGTGTAATCTCCTGTAGATTTCTCACACATCTGCAGTGAGTAACAGGAAGTTGCAGTTTCTTTAGACCTCTCTGGATTACGTATGTGTTTGGGTTACTGAAGTTCAGGAGAGGTGATGTCTAGGATGCTGCAGTGTAATATTCCCGTTTGTAGAGCTGACGTGTTCCTCTGTGTGTTGTCTTTGCGTTACCTCTCCTGATATTTTTTTTCTCAGTGACACAACTTTGTGATGTCTTTATTAGAAAAAAAAAAAAAACGTTACTGCCGTTTTGTGTCTGCAGCTCCTGTGCAGAGTGTTCATCTCCATGATGACAGACTGCGATCCCTATGTAGTCTGATTCTGTAGTCGTCCTCGCTTCTATCTGTCCTCTCTTTTGGCTAAGCTCCCAAGTGTGCATTAGCACCAAGTAAGGGTGAAAGTCTTTAGGATTGTGCTGCTGAGAATACGTTTGCTGTTATGTTACCATGGAGATGGCTAATTCTGATTAGGAGCCGTAGCAACATCTTGTCCTCCTGACACCTCACCTGTCATCTCTTAATCCGTTGAAAAGATTTGTTACATTTTGTGACTTTGTATAAAGCCTCCTATACAGTCATGGCATCTGAACTCCTTATTTAAGGCATCTGCATTCATGGAGGAGTGTTATGACCTCATCAGAGTCCCCTCCCCTTTAAAGGGAATATCCAGTGTGATAAATGACTTCCTGTGGAGCAGACCCCTCAGGCTCCATCTAGTGGTAGACCCAGTGGCTCCGTCTAGTGGTAGGCCCAGTTGCTCCGTCTAGTGGTAGACCCAGTGGCTGCATCTAGTGGTAGACCCAGTGGCTCCGTCTAGTGGTAGACCCAGTGGCTCCGTCTAGTGGTAGACCCAGTGGCTCCGTCTGGTGGTAGACCCAGTGGCTCCATCTAGTGGTAGACCCAGTGGCTCCATCTAGTGGTAGACCCAGTGGCTCCGTCTAGTGGTAGACCCAGTGGCTCCGTCTAGTGGTAGACCCAGTGGCTCCGTCTAGTGGTAGACCCAGTGGCTCCGTCTAGTGGTAGACCCAGTGGCTCCATCTAGTGGTAGACCCAGTGGCTCCATCTAGTGGTAGACCTAGTGGTAGACCCAGTGGCTCCATCTAGTGGTAGACCCAGTGGCTCCATCTAGTGGTAGATCCAGTGGCTCCGTCTAGTGGTAGACCCAGTGGCTCCGTCTAGTGGTAGACCCAGTGGCTGCATCTAGTGGTAGACCTAGTGGTAGACCCAGTGGCTCCATCTAGTGGTAGACCCAGTGGCTCCGTCTAGTGGTAGACCCAGTGGCTCCGTCTAGTGGTAGGCCCAGTGGCTCCGTCTAGTGGTAGGCCCAGTGGCTCCATCTAGTGGTAGACCCAGTGGCTCCGTCTAGTGGTAGGCCCAGTGGCTCCGTCTAGTGGTAGACCCAGTGGCTCCATCTAGTGGTAGGCCCAGTGGCTCCGTCTAGTGGTAGACCCAGTGGCTCCGTCTAGTGGTAGACCCAGTGGCTCCGTCTAGTGGTAGGCCCAGTGGCTCCGTCTAGTGGTAGGCCCAGTGGCTCCCTCTAGTGGTAGGCCCAGTGGCTCCATCTAGTGGTAGACCCAGTGGCTCCATCTAGTGGTAGACCCAGTGGCTCCGTCTAGTGGTAGGCCCAGTGGCTCCGTCTAGTGGTAGGCCCAGTGGCTCAGTCTGAGTGGTAGACCCAGTGGCTCCATCTAGTGGTAGACCCAGTGGCGCCGTCTAGTGGTAGGCCCAGTGGCTCCGTCTAGTGGTAGACCCAGTGGCTCCGTCTAGTGGTAGACCCAGTGGCTCCATCTAGTGGTAGACCCAGTGGCTCCGTCTAGTGGTAGACCCAGTGGCTCCGTCTAGTGGTAGACCCAGTGGCTCCGTCTAGTGGTAGGCCCAGTGGCTCAGTCTAGTGGTAGGCCCAGTGGCTCCATCTAGTGGTAGACCCAGTGGCCTAACCCTTCCCCCTCTGGGTCTGTTAGTAAGTAAATGGGGCCGGGGGTGTTGGGACTTGTCTGAATACAGGTTTTCCTTCAGTTTCCAGGAGCTGGACCTCAGCACGGAGGCTTTCTTCTACTTTGATTCCGGGAAGGAGCAGGAATGGCTGGAAGCCGTAGAGAAGAGCTTGCACCCCAAAGCCAAGTACAAGAAGGTGAGTTACAGCGCCTCTTCAGGTTACGGCTGTGGCTGCTCCAATCCTCTCTGACACCCGAGCTCCATAGGAGTCTGAGGACTTGTGATGTGTTATTGAGTAGGTGATAAAATTCTTTAATCTGACATTCGATAATCCAATCCCACATACGATTCTGCCCCAGCCCAGAGGGCTTGTAGCGGATCTTATATGGTGTCCTGTCTGGAGGTTCTTGGCACATTCTGGGCACTTCTTTGTGTGAATATCCACATTATATAATCCAACATATATCCGGCTCTATTGATGCCAGATTAAAGGAAGGTTACCGAAAATGGATGTGTTCCTCTAGAAAATGGCAAAGCCTGGTCACCAGACTGACTTGCTAGTCTCCATGGTGGTGACCTGATGTCTACATTTTGGCAAGTCTTCTCTAACAGCAGAGAACGCTGTATAAAGACGCTGGTGTGGATACGAAGTCCCAGCTTAGAAGTGAGTGCAATTGTCAGTGCAGCTTTGGGTGTGACTGGAGTATAACACCTAACCATAAGCATTGTTCTGTGCAGATGTAGTCACAGCTTTGTTATTGTCTCCGTCTCCTCCAGACCCCCTTAGTATGTCTCCTTGTATCTTCCAGATCCGCCTGATCAGACTGGTGGGGATGATGATGTTGGTTTTCGCCAGGAAGGAGCATTACCGGCACATTCAGGAAGTGGCGTCTGAATCTGTGGGAACAGGAATCATGGGGAAAATGGTAAATGATCGACTACAGACCAGAATCCTCTCTGATGGTTTGTTGTTGGAGTGCTGTAGTGGTTTCTAATGAAGGACTCAATGAAATCTTCTCTGATTTTTGGTGCTGCACTCCCAGCTGCCACAAATCAGATATTGCTGCGATTTCAAGGAATAGGCGCAGAGCTGCAGCCCCGTCCACTGTGTAGTGGTGACACTGGGTACTGCAGCTCGCCACGTATTACTTCATACTAACCGATTAGATACCGGTCATGGGTCATCAGTATTAAAAACGCCGTTGGGGACCAGAAAGTCCTTTTAACCCCTTAACAGTCACATTAAAATTGCAAAAAACCCTCTCGAAGTTGTTACTTTTTTTTTTTTTTTGCAGATTTTGATTTTGTAGCTGAAATAAACATTCCTGGCACATAACTTTAGTGCCTTAGGTGTATTTTAACCCTTTAGCGATCTGTCACATTTTATCCATCTCTGCTTTCCCGCGTTCATAACTTTTTACTTTCTTTCAGCGTAGCTTTACAAGACCTTGTATTTTGTGGGTACATAAGATTTCTGAGCAGTTTTTATTACTTTTTGAGAGGTGAGATGAACAGAAAACATCAATTCTGGCATCTGGATTTTAAGATTTATGACATCATGTAGAATAAACCACATACTCCTTTTATTTTAGGGGTTGTTGCAGATGTGGTGACACCAATTCTGTATTTTTTTTTATTAACAAGTGGTTATCTGAAGTGACAGGGGCGGGAGAATAATAAAATCATGCTCTCCTCTCCCTGTCAGCTGTTTGTGTTCTCCCGTATACTGGTTAAAGTTAAGCTGTGAGTATATGCAGCTCAGCTTTAACCAGCGATATCTGTAAATCTATGGGGGCTACAGACATGATCTTGGTCTTGTTTTAAAGCCAAGATTCTTCTAGCCCCCGCGGCTCCAGAGTTAGAGCCATTTCAGGTTACAGTGCACTTAGCTCAAGCCCCGAGTCCTGCTCGTCTAAAACTCTAGGGGGGTTAAAATCCGTGTGACTGATATACTTGCGTACTTATGTCTGGACTGGTCCATTAATACTGCTCCTATCGCCCCTTTAGGGTAACAAGGGTGGAGTGGCCGTGCGCTTTGTCTTCCACAACACATCTTTCTGCTTTGTAAACTCTCACTTGGCCGCTCACGTGGAGGATTTCGAGAGGCGGAACCAGGACTACAAGGACATCTGTGCCCGGCTGAATTTCTATCTCCCAGAGCAGAACATCCCGTCATTAAACATCATGAAGCATGAGTACGTAGAAACCTGGCAGCGATCTCCTCCGCATCCCTATGACAACCCTCCTGTCTCTGCTTTACTGCTGTAGTGATAGTCTGACACCCTTACAGACGTCATTCCTGTGTTATCTCTGCAGTGTTGTCATCTGGTTGGGAGATCTGAACTACCGGCTGTGCAAGTACGACGCCACCGAGGTGAAGAGCATGATCGCAAAGAATGACATCAGCACCCTGCTGACATTCGATCAGGTAACCAGGAGTTATGAGGAGTTCTTGGTGGTATCCCTGAAGCCTGTCCTTAAAGGGGTTAGAATAGGTCATCAATTGAAGATCAGCAGGGGTCTGATACCTGGGACCCCTGAGGATCAGCTGCTTGGAGTGGCCATGGAGCCTCCTTAGCACCACATTGGTCCCATTCAAGCAAATGGACTGAGCTGTCATACCAGGCACTACCTTTCTACAACGTACGATGCTGTGCTTGATAAATGGCAAAGAGGCTGCAAAGTTCACCTGAGTGTCAGCGCCTTCATACAGCTGATCAGTGGGGGTCCCAGGTGTCAGACCACTGCCCATCTTCAGTTGCTGACCTATCCTAAGTATGGGCCATCAGTTATTAAGCCTGGGAAACCCCTTTAATAATGACACCAGCCTCGTATCTGACTCCCCTAGAGGATACCTGCTGAAGCCCCTCACTTGTTCCCCACACCCGTGGATTATTACTCCCATTATTCCTAATCTGTCTCTTCTCTTGTTCCTGCAGCTGAACATCCAGAGGAACCATAAAAACGTTTTCACTGACTTCATGGAAGGTGTCATCAATTTTATCCCGACATATAAGTACGATCCGAAAACAGACCGATGGGATTCCAGGTAAACACGGAGGTCATAAAATATTAAAGGTGTTGTCCAGGGAGTTGCAATTGATTTACCAGGTCCGGGGGATCAAATGTAGAAGGACCAGGGGGTTTCGGCCTGTGGCAGCCGATCCATGGGGGACCTGGGTGTCAGACCTCCTCTAAATTTCAGTTGATAACCTTATGCTAAAGGATAGATCATAAATTAACAAAGCCCAAAAATATCCCTTTAAACCTCCATATAACCTTTTTGCACAGCTGAGGGTTTGTTACCATTGATTTCAGTCTGACATATTTTACCTGCACTGATACATTGTAACAAACTATCAGCACAGGAGAGAAATTGGTGCCACTAATTTATGTAGTGCACAGAACATGTCTGGATTCGTGTAAGACTAGAGCTACACGGCAACTATGGCTGCATCTCCTTTCTAAGGACCAAAGACCGCCATGTCTCCTGCGACTTGTTCTTTATCCAATCTTTTTGTGAGTAGAAGTTACAGTGTCCTCGGGGTTGCAGGGCGACTCCATTCACGTTACTATAGTGAAGCTGTTGCAGGGCAACGTGGCGATCTTGGGTTGACAGGAGTCGCGCCCACATTTTCTGCATAGCCGTAGTCTAGATGTTGAGTTACTTTCCATGACACGCGCGTCCAGGCTGTTACATTTATCTTCTATGTTTGTGTCTCGCTCGCTTCTCGCACTTCTTGCTGCCGCACATGAATGGACACTCTTCAGTCTGGCGTGTTTGTGTTGGCGGAAATGTTTGGTTATTTGGGAGGGTCATGTGTGTCCTCACCCCGAGCAGAACGAATTGTGCATTCACCGCGCTCATGTGTTCTCTGCATACCAGTTCTGTGACACTAACAAGGCGTCCATTCACACTGACTCCTCTCCGCACTGCTGTGAACACGAGCGCCGTCTCCCCGGCAGCGTCATTAATACATTTTATTTTCTGTGTGTCTGGAGGAGATGTGACGGATTTATTTTTGTTTCAGTATTTGAGGTGTAGATTCAGTTTTGCTTTATTAAGCACAGCCTGTTCTTTATGTACAGATGTAGCAGAGCTGAGTGTGTTATAAAATTGCTGAACAGTGCAACAGATGGAAGGGGTTTGGGGCCCCAAATTTGGTGATAAATTCCCTTAAAGATTTGGAGTGTTCCATCTCCCAGGCCTTTGCCTCTTTTAAGGCCGAGGACTCACTGAATGATATAGACATTAATATCTGGTGGTCTATTCTCAGCCGCTGCAGGCTGCCCTGACTATACAGTGGATGGAGCTGGAGGCAGCTCCGTCCACCATGTAGTGACCATTCCTGATTCCTACAGCTCGAGTCCCAGTGAATGGAAGCAAATCTGCAGTACTTTGGCACTGCCACTATACAGTGGATGGCGCTGTCTACTTCCGGCTCTGTACACTGTATAGTTTGAGTGCCTGGCAGCAACAGCTCAGACCCTCACCGATCAGATACTGATGCCGAGAAAACCCCATTAACCTCAAGACAACCCAGTGCTCTCTGTGAGACAAATGACACCCCTGAATTGTAGGGATCTGGCAGACTACCTGCACACCAGGGCCGCATAGCACCTGTACAGTGGCGCCACCTTGTGGATATTCTTTGAATATTCTTCCATTTTTATGTCCATAAAGTGCCAGCCACGTAGTGAATCCAGCCCGTGTTCTTCTGGTTGTGAGTATGACTTCTGGCGTATCATGTCTGGCCAGCCATGAACTCCGGTGTCGCTGTTTCTGGACAGTTTTCCCTTTAACATGTCTGTCTTTTTACCATCTAGTGGGAAGTGTCGTGTGCCCGCCTGGTGCGACCGTGTGTTATGGAGGGGAAGCAGCGTCAAGCAGCTCAAATACCGCAGCCACATGGAGCTGAAAACCAGCGACCACAAGCCAGTCAGCTCACTGTTCAGCATCGGGGTAAGGAGACAGATTATAGGATATTCTGGATTATCAGATGGTCGCTTCCTTGTTACTTCTCTTTGTTCCTGGTCCTATAAAATCCCTTCTTACAAAGCAGTACTCTGAACATCCAGAACTAAAATTTAGCAGAATTTGTGGATTATGCCGTATGCTAGATTACAGGGATATTTAGAGTACAAATTCTTTATCTGATATTTTCTGGGACCTCCGCCGATTGCCAGAATGAAAGACCTGATAACCTGCAAGCCCTGCTGAGATTGAATGGCACAGAGACTGAGCATGCACAGCTTTCTTATGTACACTGTATATGTGTAGGGTTTGTTACAGTTGCATCCTGATGTAGTTTGCCACAGTTTTTCAGTCTGGAGTCCGGATTGGACACATGAGACACATGCCGCTGCTGGGGGGTTTAGCTCGGAGGATTGTCCAGACTGGATACACATGTAGAGAACACTCAGCTGTGAGAGGAATTCAGTCTGCGCGAGTTCTGACCGATCTCTTACAGTGAGCAGCCATCTTTAATAATGCAAACTGAAAGCACAAATCCATTAGATTATTAAGATTGAGTTTAGCTTTTATAAGACTGGACAGTTCCTTGAAGAGCCTCCTTCATAATGGTGCTGGGAGCGCCTCCTCTGTGCCTCTTTCTCATACTGTATAATCCATATATCTTCTCCATTACAAGATTCTTCTTCTTATCACAGGTCAAAGTTGTGGATGAGCGGAAATACAGGAAAGCATTTGAGGACATTGTGCGGATGATGGACAGGATGGAGAACGATTTCCTCCCCTCCTTAAAGCTCAGCAGAACAGAAGTGAGTGGACGCTTCATGTTGTGTCTTTTGTAGCGTTTTTTCCCCTTTATTTCTTGGGCAAAATACAAGTAGCTGTATCAGTCATGTTGCAGATGGCGCCTCCTATATGGAGCTGCATAATCCATGACACTATCTATGGGACCTGCTAACAGGTGTCACGTGTATAGCCCTGCCCCTAACATATGTCATGTGTATAGCCCTGCCCCTAACATATGTCATGTGTATAGCCCTGCCCCTAACAGGTGTCATGTGTATAGCCCTGCCCCTAACAGGTGTCATGTGTATAGCCCTGCCCCTAACATATGTCATGTGTATAGCCCTGCCCCTAACATATGTCATGTGTATAGCCCTGCCCCTAACATATGTCATGTGTATAGCCCTGCCCCTAACATATGTCATGTGTATAGCCCTGCCCCTAACATATGTCATGTGTATAGCCCTGCCCCTAACAGGTGTCATGTGTATAGCCCTGCCCCTAACATGTGTCATGTGTATAGCCCTGCCCCTAACATATGTCATGTGTATAGCCCTGCCCCTAACAGGTGTCATGTGTATAGCCCTGCCCCTAACATATGTCATGTGTATAGCCCTGCCCCTAACAGGTGTCACGTGTATAGCCCTGCCCCTAACATATGTCATGTGTATAGCCCTGCCCCTAACATATCTCATGTGTATAGCCCTGCCCCTAACATATGTCATGTGTATAGCCCTGCCCCTAACATGTGTCATGTGTATAGCCCTGCCCCTAACATATCTCATGTGTATAGCCCTGCCCCTAACAGGTGTCATGTGTATAGCCCTGCCCCTAACATATGTCATGTGTATAGCCCTGCCCCTAACAGGTGTCATGTGTATAGCCCTGCCCCTAACATATGTCATGTGTATAGCCCTGCCCCTAACATATGTCATGTGTATAGCCCTGCCCCTAACATATGTCACGTGTATAGCCCTGCCCCTAACAGGTGTCATGTGTATAGCCCTGCCCCTAACATGGTGCCTGCCCCTCATGTCATGTGTATAGCCCTGCCCCTAACATGTGTATAGCCCTGCCCCTAACATGTGTCATGTGTATAGCCCTGCCCCTAACATATGTCATGTGTATAGCCCTGCCCCTAACATATGTCATGTGTATAGCCCTGCCCCTAACATATCTCATGTGTATAGCCCTGCCCCTAACATATCTCATGTGTATAGCCCTGCCCCTAACATATGTCATGTGTATAGCCCTGCCCCTAACATATGTCATGTGTATAGCCCTGCCCCTAACATATGTCATGTGTATAGCCCTGCCCCTAACATATCTCATGTGTATAGCCCTGCCCCTAACATATGTCATGTGTATAGCCCTGCCCCTAACAGGTGTCATGTGTATAGCCCTGCCCCTAACATATCTCATGTGTATAGCCCTGCCCCTAACATGTGTCATGTGTATAGCCCTGCCCCTAACAGGTGTCATGTGTATAGCCCTGCCCCTAACATGTGTCATGTGTATAGCCCTGCCCCTAACATATGTCATGTCTATAGCCCTGCCCCTAACGTGTCATGTGTATAGCCCTGCCCCTAACAGATGTCACGTGTATAGCCCTGCCCCTAACATATGTCATGTGTATAGCCCTGCCCCTAACATATGTCATGTGTATAGCCCTGCCCCTAACATATGTCACGTGTATAGCCCTGCCCCTAACATATGTCATGTGTATAGCCCTGCCCCTAACATGTGTCATGTGTATAGCCCTGCCCCTAACATATGTCACGTGTATAGCCCTGCCCCTAACATGTGTCACGTGTATAGCCCTGCCCCTAACAGGTGTCACGTGTGTATAGCCCTGCCCCTAACATATGTCACGTGTATAGCCCTGCCCCTAACAGGTGTCACGTGTATAGCCCTGCCCCTAACAGGTGTCATGTGTATAGCCCTGCCCCTAACAGATGTCACGTGTATAGCCCTGCCCCTAACAGGTGTCATGTGTATAGCCCTGCCCCTAACATATGTCATGTGTATAGCCCTGCCCCTAACATATCTCATGTGTATAGCCCTGCCCCTAACATGTGTCACGTGTATAGCCCTGCCCCTAACAGGTGTCACGTGTGTATAGCCCTGCCCCTAACATATGTCACGTGTATAGCCCTGCCCCTAACAGGTGTCACGTGTATAGCCCTGCCCCTAACAGGTGTCATGTGTATAGCCCTGCCCCTAACAGATGTCACGTGTATAGCCCTGCCCCTAACAGGTGTCATGTGTATAGCCCTGCCCCTAACAGATGTCACGTGTATAGCCCTGCCCCTGACAGCTGTCGTTGGCACTATACTCTACGCCGGACTCTTGTATATTGTGCCATTTGCTCATTAATCTCTTTGTTTCTATCTCATAGTTTAAGTTTGAGCGAGTTCGATTCCGGCAGCTCCAGAAAGAGAAGTTTGTCATCCAGAATGATGGTCAGGTCCCCTGTCACTTCTCCTTCATTCCCAAACTGAATGACTCCCAGTACTGCAAGCCCTGGCTGCGAGCCGAGCCCTGCGAGGGATACCTGGAGCCAAGTGCGTATCATCTGTCCGTCCATCCGTCTATCTATCTATCTATCTATCTATCTATCTGTCCGTCTATCTATCTATCTATCTATCTATCCGTCTATCTATCTATCTATCTATCTATCTTCGTCTATCTATCTATCCGTCTATCTATCTATCTATCTATCTATCTATCTATCTATCTCATATCTATCTATCTATCTATCTGTCCGTCTATCTATCTATCTATCCGTCTATCTATCTATCTATCTATCTGTCCGTCCATCCGTCTATCTATCTGTCTATCTATCTCAGACATGTCCATCTTTCTGTCTCATAGCTAAGCATCTATTTCATTATCTGCCTTGCCCAAGGGCATCTTCTCTATGTTGTGTGTCTTTTGGGTTCCTGTGAGTGTCTTCAGTCCCTCCTGATAGGGTTAATTTCACGTAAGGCCGATATACCTAACATGCTTCTAAGTGGGGGTCTAGATTGTGAAACCCTTTGGGGTCGGAGATGCTGAATGATGACAATCTCTGTGAATTGGTTGGTCTTTCTACTGACTTCTCTATTGATTTTACACATTGATACATTGATATAGCGCCCGCATATTCCACGGCACTGAACGGACCTTGTCGTCATTCACATGCTCCTTTTACCCCTTAGTATGTTTTGGCACCATGGGGGGAAACCTGGAGAACCCAGAGGATACCCAAGCAAAAACAGGGAGAGCTCACAAACTCCTTCACTTCCATCTGAGTCCATTGGGATCCATTGTTGTGTTCTGTGAATTGTGGCAGAATCTGCAATGGAGCCTTTAACACAGATATGAATTCTTGTTGAGTGAAGTCTCTTTTCTGGTTACAGACGAGTTGGTGGAGATCAGTCTGGACATTTACGTCAGTAAGGACTCGGTGACGTTACTCAACTCAGGTCAAGACATGATTGAGGATATCCTTGTCCTTCACCTGGACCGGGGCAAGGACTACTTCCTCACCATCAGCGGCAGTTATCTGGTCAGCTCCTTTGGGACGTCCCTGGAAGCCTTGTGCCGAATGAAGCGACCAATCCGAGAAATCCCGGTCACCAAACTCATCGACCTGGTGAGGATCCGCTCTCTTATACCGTATGAAGTGATTGTCTGAATATCAGATGTTCTCCCTCCTCTGTCCTTGGTGAAACATTCGGAAATATTCCCTTTAAATAATGAAAAAAAAAATCTCCTATAATAATACTATATAATAATACTCCTATAATACCTTATACGCTGTTATTCTGTACAGCTGCTTTTAGTTGGGGAAAGTTCAGTGACCGCCAATGTAGCTGTCCAGGCTGCAAGTGTCTGGTGACCCAGCATCCTGCAGTTGTCTCTCCTGGTGGGCCATTTAGGGAGCCCCCTCCATCTGACTACTTAGGTGCTGTAGTCGCAGCTAAGCATTAAATAGCCAGGAGTGGAGATGCAGCTGCTGTGTATGGAGACGGCTCAAGCCTGCTCGCTACGATCACTGCACACATGGGAAGCCTCACGTGTTTGCCTTACTTATCACTATATGGCTAGTGCATGTAGGTTTTCACCCAACTTTCTCAGCATCCTGTAGGTATAGGACAATTGTTGGGTGGATTATAATGGGCAGATGCAAATTTTAAAGAGAACTGTAAATGCTGGAATTCAAAAGGTTAAAAAAAAAAATGCAGGCATGAAGTGCTCTTATTGTTGGGGCATGTCTGGAGACTGGTGCCCTCGTGCCCCACCTAATGGCCCCATTTGTCCATGGGGCTCGCACACGCAATGCGGTGAGTCTCGTGATAAATCGTTGTAATGCAATGTCGGCTTCTGTGTGTAAAGCTGCAAACCAAGTGAGTTTTCCTGGAATCTCTGAGCAGTACCAAAGGGGTTTAAAGGGGTATCCCGACCAGTGATATTTATGGCATTTCCTTAGTAATCTCTTATATGGAGAATGGGAGTCTGTCAGTGACTAACAAACAGGAAGAAGAAAAGAGCAGGGCAAGTATGTATTATATTGTATGGGAGTTAGAAGAACCCCGCATATAAAGGCTTACTGAGGTGACCCCCTGGTGATCGTCATCAAGAAGTCCCCTTTAAGAATGCCACAGTGCCCCCTGTAGAGTGTGGTAATGTCAGGTCACTGCATCGCCCCCGAATGTTCACCCTTCTTTCTATTGACCTGATGTTTTTTTCCTCTCTTCCTCCACCTGCTTACCCTCTGCCCTTAGGGAGAAGACAGCTTCTCAGAGAAGGTAACAGCCCCTTCCCGGCCCAGGATCTGCCCCTCCGTCTGTCTGTCACTAGTCATCTTGTGCTTTGTGCTTCGTCTCGTAGTCACTTTGCTTTGTGAATCCTGTAGAACTTCTGCTTGTGTGCTGAGAGCAGCTTTTGACTGGAGCCGCCGCCGTATATGACCCAGTTAGAGTGCTGGTCAAAAGTATTGGCACCCCTGCAATTCTGTCAGATAATACTCAATTTCTTCCAGAAAATGATTGCAATCACAAATGCTTTGGTAATAATATCTTCATTTATTTTGCTTGCAATGAAAAAACACAAAAGAGAATGAAAAAAAAATTCAGGTCTTTGGAGATGGACTTGTAGCCTTGAGATTGCTCATGCTTCCTCACAATTTTGCTTCTCAAGTCCTCAGACAGTTCTTTGGTCTTCTTTCTTTTCTCCATGCTCAATGTGGTACACACAAGGACACAGGACAGAGATTGAGTCAACTTTAATCCATTTCAACTGGCTGCAAGTGTGATTTAGTTATTGCCACCACCTGTTATGTGCCACAGGTAAGTAACAGGTGCTGTTAATTACACAAATTAGAGAAGCATCACCTGATTTTTCAAAGGGTGCCAATACTTTTGTCCACCCCCTTTTTTATGTTTGGTGTGGAATTATATCCAATTTGGCTTTTTGACAATTCTTTTTGTGGTTTTCCATTGAAGACAAATTAAATGAAGATATTATTACCAAAGCATTTGTGATTGCAATCATTTTCTGGAAGAAATTGAGTATTATCTGACAGAATTGCAGGGGTGCCAATACTTTTGGCCAGCACTGTAGCTGGTGAAATACTGCGCTGACCCCGGGAGAATCCCCCCTTTATATCCGTGTAACGTGTGCATTAACATATACGGCGGCCCCATCCCCATGTGTCAGTCTTTGGTATATTGTTGATTCTTTCTGTATTTCGGTTACAGGATAGGGGCTGAACTTGCTGTTTGTTGGGGGTCCCAGGAGCCAGGTCCGATACCTTGTATCCCTTTAATGTATGGAGACGTTAGTCCATACATGGCATTTACTTCAGTGGGACAGCCGGAGATCAGTGAGGACGGTCTTTGGCAGTCCTATAGATAATGAATGGAGTGGCAGTGGACGTGCTCAACCTGATGCTCCATTCAGATAGGGAACATGACCCCAAATCTGGTGGAGGTTCCAGTGGTCGGACCCTGAACAATCAGCAAGTTACTCCTATCTTGTGGATACAGAGTAATGAGAATTTACCCCTTTAATTTTATAACTGCCTAACGCGTCACCCCCTATTAACTCTCTCAGCTCTGACAATTCTACACGGCATATCAGTAGAGTAAGAGATAAGCGTCTTATACCTCTTCTCATGCCGCTTATCTTTAGAGCAAATATTCGGACTGCTGCGATTCCAGTCTGTAAGATCCGTGGATCATAATGGTGACTTAAACTATCTCATGTCTACCCGCGGCTTTTTTAAACTATTATTAATACTCCAGATTTTATATTGTCATTGGCTTTTTATATCCTTCAGTCAAAAGCTGTGACCGTGAGATGTAATGTTGGGTGAATAATTATGGAAGTAACTTTATTCTGCTGCTGCAACTCTGACAGCCGGGTGTGCGGGCTAGGGAAACGCTGGAGGCCATTGCCTAAACATATATTATTTAGTTTTAATATATATATATATATATATTATTTATAATATATATTTATTATATATTTATAAAAAATATATATATATATATATATATATATATATATATAAATAATACACAGTGTGTGTGTATGTATAATAAAAAAAAAAAAATATATATTATACACAAACACACATATATATATATATATATATATATATATATATATTTATAATTTTTTTTATATATATATATATATGTATATATAATCAAAAATATGTATAAACACACACAAACTTTTATATATATGATTTTATAGATATATCACAACTATTTGAATTATTCACTATTTGTAATATTTTTCTTAGTTCTTATTACTTTATTATTCATATTTTTATTACTTTTTAGAATTATTATTATTCCTACTCATTTTCATTATCTAATTTAGTATGTAGGGTTTTTTTTTTTTTTTTTTTTTTTTTTTTTGCTTTATTTTCTTCTCTTTCACTAAAAGTTTAATTTTATAACTTCATAATTTTAGAATTAAAAGTCCTAAATCCACGTTGCCAATAGGGATCACTTCTTCTGTATCTCCAGTTCTTATTTCCGGTGACTTCTTCTCGTTCGCCATCTGATGACTTACATATCAGGTTTATGTTCCTTGTAGTCAGATTTGACTTGCTGTGGATCTTGCAGCGAGTTTCATGGCCCGGCAGAGAAATCTTCCTGTAGTGTTTGCAGATTTCTTCTTGGGTTCTCTGGCCAGGTCCACGGCTACTGCTTAGTGGTGCGAGACGTGGCCTTCACCTGCAGATTATAAGCCACACGGATGACGTCCTCCATCCAGTGTCCACTGTTTCCTATAGTTATTCATTGTGTCTAGAGACGTCCTTGTGTATGAGACCCCTGGAGTGTAATATCCACTGTATAATATTCCTAATGTCTCCCCCCACCCCCTCACTCCTCACCTCCAGGAGAAAGCCGTTCTGCAGATGTCGGAGGAGGTGGACGGTACTACTGACAAACCCCTGAAGATCCCTAAAGAGATGTGGCTGCTGGTGGATCACCTGTACAAGAACTCCTGTCGCCAGGTTTGTGGGGAATCCGGTACTATATCTGGTTACTTAGAGAGGAGACCCCTGACATATGCGTGAGATGGGGGGGAGGGTCTTACAGATGTCCTGATAATTGTAAACGAGGGGTTAAATAGCTGTCCAGGAGGGCCAATCCATTGGCTGGAATATATATATATATATATATATGTATGGCCATCAGCAGACCAGACAAGGCTCACATGACACACTAGCCCCTCCTCTCTGTATGTTCCCGTACCGGTATAATGCACTGGTATAATATTTAGGACATGTTCATTCTCTTGCAGGAGGATCTATTCCAGACACCCGGAAAACAGGAGGAACTGCAGCAAATCATTGACTGTTTAGATACCAGCATCCCGGATACCATCCGTATCCTTTCTTCTGACCAAACCATAGAGTATTAGGAGAACAGAGCTTCATTATATGTCCAAGGCAAAAGTAATGTAATGTGGTATATACTGGGTAGACACAGTGCTGGGGTATTGGATATATCAACATCAAATGACCTTGTAAACGCATCCATACATAGAGTACATGCACACATATGTAGGGTGTGCACGTATACACGTATGTGTGTGCACCACTGATATGCACTATGCCCTGATGTAATGTTCTCTTCCCGTCCTAGAATTTGGTGGTTCCTGCCCTGTAGCTAGGCCTTATAACACCATGACACAGACTCTCTATAGACCCTAACTGGAGGGTTTGCATAACTTACATTACTAGTTTTGTAGATTGTATAGCCTTGACCTCTCTCATGTCATTGTCCTCCACATCGAGCACTTGCTGTGTTCTGTGAGCTGAGTCTGGCCCATGCACAGTTCACAGATAAAGCTGCATCCACTACATCTCTCGCCACTGTTTATACCCCGGATACTGCTGGACATTTCCACATGGCATGTTCTGTATTATAACTTCTTATAACCGAGCCCTCAGATCTAGTAGCAGGTGCCTTGTAATGCTTCACACCACTACATGGTCCCATCCGAATCCACTGGACTGATACATTGTTACGGATCTCCTTAACGTCACTTTCCTAGCTGGAAGCAACCATTCTGTAGCGGAGGCTCTGCTGATCTTCCTGGAAGCGTTACCGGAGCCGGTGATCTGCTACGAGCTCTACCAGAGATGCATCGACTGTTCACATGACACGCGGCTCTGTCGGCAGGTGCGTTACGGAGATTAGTGACCGCGCCTGCGGAGATTCTTGTCTCATTACTGACGCCTCCCCTTCCCCTCTATAGGTGATCGCTCAACTTCCACGATGTCACCGGAACGTTTTCCGATACCTGATGTCGTTTCTGCGGGAGCTGCTGAAGTTTACTAGTGATAACAACCTGAGCGCCAGCCTGATCGGTAAGGATCGCACACAGGCCTAGCTATACACCAGCTGGGCACTGCTCACACAGCTGCAGGCGCGTTTAGTCAATCAGTGGCTGTCCCCTCCTGTCCAGTGATGGCAGGTTTAGATACTGCAGCACTATCCCAATGAAGTCTATGGGGCGACACTGCAGTACCCAAACCCACCACTACACTCGTGAACGGCAAGTGAGCAGCATGACTCGCCGCATGTAAACGTTACCGGGAGCCGCGCTGTTCCGAAACAGCTGATCTGTGGGGGTCCTGGCTAGAGGACCCTCGCAGATCTAATATTGTAGGCTATCAAATGTAGATAGTGGAGAACCCTTTTAATTCAGTGAATGCAGAAAGGTCTCAGAAACCCTTCTTGACCAATCACGGAGGATATGAAAAGTGGAGTATTCACCCCAGAAACAATCAGACGACTTCTGAAAAGTAAGAGCTGGGATCTGATTGGTTGCCGTGCGCTCCACTATTTGCTTGCCACGGTTTTCAGCAGCGATAGTGCTCGAACAATGGAATATAGGCCACAAAATAATATAAAATGGGCCTTGTCCGTCCTCCTGTTCATGATCCTTTCCCAATAATGAATTATATTTGCCCCAATGTTATATTGGGGTTGTCGGGATTAGAATAACATGGCTGCTTTCTTCCAGAAGCGGTGCCACATCTGGCCGTGAGCTGTATTGAGGTATTTTCTGCAAAATCCGATTGACTTTATTAAAGCGGCTGTTCCAGATGCATTGGACGCAGAGGTGTGGCGCTATTTCTGTCAGAAAGCAGCCATGTTTTTTGCATTTTGTACAATCAAGTTTTCAGCAAAAATCAATTTTGCAAAGGTTTTGTGCAAATTGCAGGAAAAATTGCACTTTGACCACCGTAATTTATTTTTTTTTTTTACATTATTTATTGGTACATTTTTTCTTGTATTTGTTGTGCAGCCACTGTATTCACTAGTCTCCTCCTCCGACCTCCGCCAAACCTAGCGGGAAAGCAGACTGCCAGCGAGCGCCAGCGGGGGAGCACTTTCATCCTGGGGTTCCTGCTGGCAGGTGACGAGGAATGAGCCATTCGTATTCCCTCTGGACTTCTATGAAGGAGTAAATTCTATACGGCACAAGACTGTGAGCTGCGGCTCTGGGCGCTGACACGTCCCAGGATGACCCCGGGGCAGAGCCGCCGCTGTAACGTGAGACAGGGGTGAGACACGGGTCACCTCTGAGGGTGTCACATGGACATTTTGGATATTTTCTGTATTGTCACTGGTGCCATAGTCTGTGTCATTGTTTGTGTCCCATGGTCCTTATTTAAGTGCCCTTGCTCCGGTCTGCTGACACTTCCTGTATTACTTATCAAGTGACCTGTCCGCCTCCATTTCACTATATTTATGTGAGGAATCTCCACAAGGGCAACTCGGACTATGACATTACAAAAAAAATCCCTAATAAATTCTCATTTCCAAATATTCTGTACCTGGGAAAGCTGGATGACATCCAAAATGGCTGCCACCTAGTGATTCAGCTCTTTGTGCTCTCTGCCCACTGATGCATAAGTAGGTCTCCTGCTCTAGGGGGCAGAATTAGCTTGAATTCCGTAGGACCCAGCTTTCTCAGAATGCTGAAAACCAGAGTCGTGGGGCATAGATAAATACCCAGTGGCCTGTCCAGTTGTGCAGCATTGCAGGCTTCCTGTAATGCAAAAATAGGAAGATTTGCCAGTCAGAGTTCTGGGAAAGCTGTACTGGGAACCATATTGAAGGAAGGGGAAGTTGGTGTGGGGAGATGGGGTTCACCCAGCTTTCCCAGAAACAGATATACCTGTTCATAGACATTTTATAGTGTGACAGCCGAAGGCTCGAGGGTTTGTATTTACTGGGGATTTTTTTTATGTGTTTGAGAGTAATTGCTCCTTTGTCATCTGTGGTTTTTCACATTTTTCACACTTTTTTCTGTATTGATTTTCTACCCCTACGGCCTTCTCCATGTTCAGATAAAACACTATCTGGTTTCTCTAAGCATCCCAGACCCTGAGCTCGCCTTGTGCGGTCTGCGGGCTCTAGTAGAAAACCGTATCCTGAAGAAAAATGGTGCAAATATTTCAAAAACATTTACACCAATTTTTCTCCATCATTCTCTCCAGTTTTTTTGCTTCTGTTTTGGTCATAGTTCAACAATTCACACGACTGTGGGTGAAAACGGGCGGTATACACCCGAGGGGCGGCCATTTTCACATTGCAGTGTATGGAGGGATCCGTGAAAATGGACAAAAATAGCGCCGTGTGACTCAGAAAAACATCCGTCATATGGCAGATAATCACTATCCTGCTAATCTAGGGTCTTAGTGATGGGACGGAGGCGTACGGACAGATTTATGGTATGGCACGCAGGGATTTATAAATCGGGCGCAGAATGGCATTATCGGTACATGACCCTCCCCGCGCTGCCCAAACCCTAAAGCGGGGTCTGCAATATTTTAAAAAATGGAGCCAAAAAAACATTTACTGGATTTTCCCATTGCAGAAATGGTACAAATGTTTGTTTTTGTCTTGCCCTTGAGGAATGTTCCACTAAACACTACAAGACGTGGAGGTGGGGGAGAATAATTATTATTATTATTATTATTATTATTTTTTAATCAGTAATTAAAATCTTGTGTAATTTCTCGGATTATCTTCCCTTGTAAAGTGTGCGAATATCCGGAGGAAATCTGCAACATGTGGATCCATCTGCATGGCGGAATTACCAAAAACATCCCGGTCTCTGTCAGGTCACTTGTGCCTGTCGGAATTATTTTGCTTTATTTATTTATACTCCAATCACATCCAAAGCTGCGTTATGTTTTTTTTGTCTGACTTCACATCATCTTGCACCCCCTGCTGGCTCAGTAACTGCGCTGCGCATAACCACCTGGCTCCATTTGTGAGATGCCGTCAGTGCAGACCACCATACAATTTTTAAAAATTTTTTTTATATGGTAAGTGTTTTTGGAGATGATCACGGTGGGCCCAGCATCTTCCCCTGAATTATTAGGTTCCTCAATCTACTACATGATCAACAATCCAATCGAGCAGAGATTTAGAATGCAAAACAGGAAAATTCCTAATACAGCTTTGGGTGTGACTAGAGTATAAGACCTATTATAAGTCAAAGCTAAATATTTCTAAATGTACCACACACTATATGAAGATAACATGCAGATCTAAAACTCTGTGCAGAAGCGGAGTGTCCCTTTAAGATGTAATTCCGTAATGATTTCAGGAGCAACAGGTATCCAGATTGTATTGGGAATTTTTTTGTCTGACGCGGCGATTCCTTTAAAGTCTTTTATTTGCATCTTTATTTATTTTTGTAGGTTTAAGAATTAAATAATATGGTGAAATTCTTCGCATTTCCTTTGGTTTTTTTTATTTTATAAGGAGCAGAAAAATGATAAATTTAGTATAATAATTCAGGGTGGATGTAGGATACGGTGAGGACCACGAATGGGAGGCGGCCCATACTAGATACCGTGTCTCCATTGTGCAGGTTTAACTCCTTTTTATTTGATCCATGTAGAGTGGAAACAGTCAGTAAGCATTCCAACAGACACTAATTTTTTTTATTTATTTTTTTTTTGTATTGGGAAGGGGTGAGGGTTCATTTAAATTTAGGGTATATTGAAAAAAGTGCCATAAAAATGACCAAAGATTGCACAATGCACCAAAGTGCGCACTGCTGCACCTCACAATACCCATGATGCATTCCAAAAAAGGTAACTCCTTAAGGTTGAGTTCACACTTGACTCGAGTACTGCAGCAGAATTACCGTGCCAGTTACACAGTGCTTGGCGGCCATGTTCTAGGAAATTAGGGTTAAAAGGCCTCTCTGTCCACCCCATGGCGGTGCCACATGGTTTTTAATAGAAAAAATCCAATCGTGTGATCAAAGAAAACCACTTTTGATACAAAATGTCCACCTTTACAACAAATCTTCATAAGATGTAGATGTAAGATATGAAAGCTTTGCCTTTCTTCTGTGAAACTGATCTTGTTATACTTCTCTAGTCACATCCAAAGCTGCGTTCAGAAATCTAGTTTTCCAGACACTGCACAGTTAGAGCTCAGCTGACATGTTTGACATGAGCTTCACCTACCTAAGTAACTATTGTCAAGGACAACCAGCAGAGTTGATGTTGCAGCTTTGGGTGTGCATGGAGAAAGCCAAAACTTTATTTGTGATTTCCAGTAGAATATGGTTAATGGTTTCCAGAAGATGGTTAATCTTTTTGTTTTTTTGCTTTTTTTAGTCTCCTCCATATTTAATACCCTCTAAGTTTAGGCAACATAACTTCATAGGTGCCTTCATCAGACCATATCAGACTGCGGACCCGTCACAACTGGTAGTGCTCCATGTTATAGCCCATATGTGGATCTTTTGGAGTACAATGTATAACAGGGTCTGGCAGAGAACTTATTAACCAGAGGACAAGAATGTCCTTAGACCTGGAAAAAAAAATTCCAAAAAGTTACTTACCAGGTCAAATATCTTGGTACCTGCCCTTGAGGCTTTTTTTAACCCTAAAAAGTAAACCTGGAGATCAATAATTCTACTGTGTTGGGCAGGAAGCGTGACTTTCAACAAATCCAAAATATATATATTTTTTTTTTTTTTTTTTTTTGGGAAGAAACTGCAAATACTGCACAATGTAGATTAGGATACTGTTAATCCACATTACCCAGAATGCCGTAGTAGGCCCTAACTGTATGACAGCGAAGAACTAATGTTTGACATAATGTGAGTGACACGTTCCATCCCCTACTAACTTGTATTGTGTCCTTATACTCAGTACATTCAGTCCTTGGTCTATTACTATATGGTTACTAGTAGTGTCCCCTTTAAAAACAATATGGCTTCCCGGTCACCTGTCCTCCCATAAGTAACCCATTTTATCTGCTCTTGACTAGACATAAGCTTCCATGGTCTGTCCAGCGTTCTGTCTGTGTGCGCGAACCTTCTCTGTACAGCTAGTGACCCCTTCCTGTATCGTCTGTTGTCACCGATTATTTTTATATGTAGTTAATTTATTTGGTACAAAAAATGTATGAAGAAAATACAAAACACTGCAACCAATAAAGTCATTTTATGTCATATCAAGATGTCTGGTTTGTGTCTCCAATCCATAGGGGGCAGTATTATAGTAGTTATATTCTTGTACATAGGGAGCAGTATTATAGTAGTTATATTCTTGTACATAGGAGCAGTATTATAGTAGTTATATTCTTGTACATAGGAGCAGTATTATAGTAGTTATATTCTTGTACATAGGAGGTAGTATTATAGTAGTTATATTCTTGTACATAGGGGCAGTATTATAGTAGTTATATTCTTGTACATAGGGGTAGTATTATAGTAGTTATATTCTTGTACATAGGAGCAGTATTATAGTAGTTATATTCTTGTACATAGGAGGCAGTATTATAGTAGTTATATTCTTGTACATAGGAGACAGTATTATAGTAGTAATATTCTTGTACATAGGAGCAGTATTATAGTAGTTATATTCTTGTACATAGGAGCAGTATTATAGTAGTTATATTCTTGTACATAGGAGGTAGTATTATAGTAGTTATATTCTTGTACATAGGAGCAGTATTATAGTAGTTATATTCTTGTACATAGGAGGTAGTATTATAGTAGTTATATTCTTGTACATAGGAGCAGTATTATAGTAGTTATATTCTTGTACATAGGAGGTAGTATTATAGTAGTTATATTCTTGTACATAGGGGTAGTATTATAGTAGTTATATTCTTGTACATAGGAGCAGTATTATAGTAGTTATATTCTTGTACATAGGAGGCAGTATTATAGTAGTTATATTCTTGTACATAGGAGACAGTATTATAGTAGTAATATTCTTGTACATAGGAGCAGTATTATAGTAGTTATATTCTTGTACATAGGAGCAGTATTATAGTAGTTATATTCTTGTACATAGGAGGTAGTATTATAGTAGTTATATTCTTGTACATAGGAGCAGTATTATAGTAGTTATATTCTTGTACATAGGAGGTAGTATTATAGTAGTTATATTCTTGTACATAGGGGCAGTATTATAGTAGTTATATTCTTGTACATAGGAGCAGTATTATAGTAGTTATATTCTTGTACATAGGGGTAGTATTATAGTAGTTATATTCTTGTACATAGGGGTAGTATTATAGTAGTTATATTCTTGTACATAGGAGGCAGTATTATAGTAGTTATATTCTTGTACATAGGAGACAGTATTATAGTAGTAATATTCTTGTACATAGGAGCAGTATTATAGTAGTTATATTCTTGTACATAGGAGCAGTATTATAGTAGTTATATTCTTGTACATAGGATCAGTATTATAGAAGTTATATTCTTGTACATAGGAGGTAGTATTATAGTAGTTATATTCTTGTACATAGGAGGTAGTATTATAGTAGTTATATTCTTGTACATAGGAGCAGTATTATAGTAGTTATATTCTTGTACATAGGGGCAGTATTATAGTAGTTATATTCTTGTACATAGGGGGCAGTATTATAGTAGTTATATTCTTGTACATAGGGGGCAGTATTATAGTAGTTATATTCTTGTACATAGGAGCAGTATTATAGTAGTTATATTCTTGTACATAGGAGGTAGTATTATAGTAGTTATATTCTTGTACATAGGAGCAGTATTATAGTAGTTATATTCTTGTACATAGGGGGCAGTATTATAGTAGTTATATTCTTGTACATAGGAGCAGTATTATAGTAGTTATATTCTTGTACATAGGAGCAGTATTATAGTAGTTATATTCTTGTACATAGGATCAGTATTATAGAAGTTATATTCTTGTACATAGGAGGTAGTATTATAGTAGTTATATTCTTGTACATAGGAGGTAGTATTATAGTAGTTATATTCTTGTACATAGGAGCAGTATTATAGTAGTTATATTCTTGTACATAGGGGCAGTATTATAGTAGTTATATTCTTGTACATAGGGGGCAGTATTATAGTAGTTATATTCTTGTACATAGGGGGCAGTATTATAGTAGTTATATTCTTGTACATAGGAGCAGTATTATAGTAGTTATATTCTTGTACATAGGAGGTAGTATTATAGTAGTTATATTCTTGTACATAGGAGCAGTATTATAGTAGTTATATTTTTGTACATAGGGGGCAGTATTATAGTAGTTATATTCTTGTACATAGGAGCAGTATTATAGTAGTTATATTCTTGTACATAGGAGCAGTATTATAGTAGTTATATTCTTGTACATAGGGGCAGTATTATAGTAGTTATATTCTTGTACATAGGAGCAGTATTATAGTAGTTATATTCTTGTACATAGGAGCAGTATTATAGTAGTTATATTCTTGTACATAGGAGCAGTATTATAGTAGTTATATTCTTGTACATAGGAGCAGTATTATAGTAGTTATATTCTTGTACATAGGAGGTAGTATTATAGTAGTTATATTCTTGTACATAGGAGCAGTATTATAGTAGTTATATTCTTGTACATAGGGCAGTATTATAGTAGTTATATTCTTGTACATAGGAGGCAGTATTATAGTAGTTATATTCTTGTACATAGGAGCAGTATTATAGTAGTTATATTCTTGTACATAGGGCAGTATTATAGTAGTTATATTCTTGTACATAGGAGGCAGTATTACAGTAGTTATATTCTTGTACATAGGAGCAGTATTATAGTAGTTATATTCTTGTACATAGGGACAGTATTATCGTAGTTATATTCTTGTACATAGGAGGTAGTATTATAGTAGTTATATTCTTGTACATAGGAGGCAGTATTATAGTAGTTATATTCTTGTACATAGGAGCAGTATTATAGTAGTTATATTCTTGTACATAGGAGCAGTATTATAGTAGTTATATTCTTGTACATAGGAGCAGTATTATCGTAGTTATATTCTTGTACATAGGAGGTAGTATTATAGTAGTTATATTCTTGTACATAGGAGGCAGTATTATAGTAGTTATATTCTTGTACATAGGAGCAGTATTATAGTAGTTATATTCTTGTACATAGGAGCAGTATTATAGTAGTTATATTCTTGTACATAGCAGTATTATAGTAGTTATATTCTTGTACATAGGAGGCAGTATTATAGTAGTTATATTCTTGTACATAGGAGGTAGTATTATAGTAGTTATATTCTTGTACATAGGAGCAGTATTATAGTAGTTATATTCTTGTACATAGGAGGTAGTATTATAGTAGTTATATTCTTGTATATAGGAGTCAGTATTATAGTAGTTATATTCTTGTACATAGGAGCAGTATTATAGTAGTTATATTCTTGTACATAGGAGCAGTATTATAGTAGTTATATTCTTGTACATAGGAGTAATATTATAGTAGTTATATTCTTGTACATAGGAGCAGTATTATAGTAGTTATATTCTTGTACATAGGGGGCAGTATTATAGTAGTTATATTCTTGTACATAGGAGGTAGTATTATAGTAGTTATATTCTTGTATATAGGAACAGTATTATAGTAGTTATATTCTTGTACATAGGAGGCAGTATTATAGTAGTTATATTCTTGTATATAGGGGGCAGTATTATAGTAGTTATATTCTTGTACATAGGAGGCAGTATTATAGTAGTTATATTCTTGTATATAGGAGTCAGTATTATAGTAGTTATATTCTTGTACATAGGGGGCAGTATTATAGTAGTTATATTCTTGTACATAGGGGGCAGTATTATAGTAGTTATATTCTTGTACATAGGGGGCAGTATTATAGTAATTATATTCTTGTACATAGGAGCAGTATTATAGTAGTTATATTCTTGTACATAGGAGTAGTATTATAGTAGTTATATTCTTGTACATAGGAGCAGTATTATAGTAGTTATATTCTTGTACATAGGAGCAGTATTATAGTAGTTATATTCTTGTACATAGGAGGTAGTATTATGCTAGTTATATTCTTGTACATAGGAGCAGTATTATAGGCGTTATATTCTTGTATATAGGAGTCAGTATTATAGTAGTTATATTCTTGTACATAGGAGCAGTATTATAGTAGTTATATTCTTGTACATAGGAGGCAGTATTATAGTAGATATATTCATGTATATAGGAGCAGTATTATAGTAGTTATATTCTTTTACATAGGAGCAGTATTATAGTAGTTATATTCTTGTACATAGGAGCAGTATTATAGTAGTTATATTCTTGTACATAGGAGGTAGTATTATAGTAGTTATATTCTTGTACATAGGAGGCAGTATTATAGTAGTTATATACTTGTACATAGGAGGTAGTATTATAGTAGTTATATTCTTGTACATAGGGGCAGTATTATAGTAGTTATATTCTTGTACATAGGAGCAGTATTATAGTAGTTATATTCTTGTACATAGGAGGTAGTATTATAGTAGTTATATTCTTGTACATAGGAGGCAGTATTATAGTAGTTATATTCTTGTACATAGGAGCAGTATTATAGTAGTTATATTCTTGTACATAGGAGCAGTATTATAGTAGTTATATTCTTGTACATAGGAGGCAGTATTATAGTAGATATATTCATGTACATAGGAGCAGTATTATAGTAGTTATATTCTTGTACATAGGAGCAGTATTATAGTAGTTATATTCTTGTACATAGGAGCAGTATTATAGTAGTTATATTCTTGTACATAGGAGGTAGTATTATAGTAGTTATATTCTTGTACATAGGAGCAGTATTATAGTAGTTATATTCTTGTACATAGGAGGTAGTATTATAGTAGTTATATACTTGTACATAGGAGCAGTATTATAGTAGTTATATTCTTGTACATAGGGGCAGTATTATAGTAGTTATATTCTTGTACATAGGAGTAGTATTATAGTAGTTATATTCTTGTACATAGGAGTAGTATTATAGTAGTTATATACTTGTACATAGGGGCAGTATTATAGTAGTTATATTCTTGTACATAGGGGTAGTATTATAGTAGTTATATTCTTGTACATAGGAGCAGTATTATAGTAGTTATATTCTTGTACATAGGAGCAGTATTATAGTAGTTATATTCTTGTACATAGGAGGTAGTATTATAGTAGTTATATACTTGTACATAGGAGCAGTATTATAGTAGTTATATTCTTGTACATAGGGGCAGTATTATAGTAGTTATATTCTTGTACATAGGAGTAGTATTATAGTAGTTATATTCTTGTACATAGGAGTAGTATTATAGTAGTTATATACTTGTACATAGGGGCAGTATTATAGTAGTTATATTCTTGTACATAGGGGTAGTATTATAGTAGTTATATTCTTGTACATAGGGGCAGTATTATAGTAGTTATATTCTTGTACATAAGAGCAGTATTATAGTAGTTATATTCTTGTACATAGGAGGTAGTATTATAGTAGTTATATTCTTGTACATAGGGGTAGTATTATAGTAGTTATATTCTTGTACATAGGAGCAGTATTATAGTAGTTATATTCTTGTACATAGGAGCAGTATTATAATACATATATTCTTGTACATAGGAGTCAGTATTATAGTAGTTATATTCTTGTACATAGGAGCAGTATTATAGTAGTTATATTCTTGTACATAGGGGCAGTATTATAGTAGTTATATTCTTGTACATAGGAGCAGTATTATAGTAGTTATAGTCTTGTACATAGGAGCAGTATTATAGTAGTTATATTCTTGTACATAGGAGGTAGTATTATAGTAGTTATATTCTTGTACATAGGAGCAGTATTATAGTAGTTATATTCTTGTACATAGGAGCAGTATTATAGTAGTTATATTCTTGTACATAGGAGACAGTATTATAGTAGTTATATTCTTGTACATAGGAGCAGTATTATAATAGTTATATTCTTGCACATAGGGGCAGTATTATAGTAGTTATATTCTTGTACATAGGAGCAGTATTATAGTAGTTATATTCATGTACATAGGAGTAGTATTATAGTAGTTATATTCTTGTACATAGGAGCAGTATTATAGTAGTTATATTCTTGTACATAGGAGCAGTATTATAGTAGTTATATTCTTGTACATAGGAGCAGTATTATAGTAGTTATATTCTTGTACATAGGAGTAGTATTATAGTAGTTATATTCTTGTACATAGGAGCAGTATTATAGTAGTTATATTCTTGTACATAGGAGCAGTATTATAGTAGTTATATTCTTGTACATAGGAGCAGTATTATAGTAGTTATATTCTTGTACATAGGGGCAGTATTATAGTAGTTATATTCTTGTACATAGGAGGTAGTATTATAGTAGTTATATTCTTGTACATAGGAGGTAGTATTATAGTAGATATATTCTTGTACATAGGAGCAGTATTATAGTAATCATTTTATTAACAATAGAACATCAATCACATATTGGAAGTTGAAAGTTAGATATTTCTCCATTTCATTTGAAAAAAAGAGCAATTGATGGCAGTATCACATCTCTAAAAATTTGGGACAGGGCTAACAAATGGCTGGAAAAGTAAGCGATACTAATGAAAAATAGAGGATCAACTTCCAACTAAGTCAAAAAAAAGCTAAGTTGGTCAGAGGATCATCAATATATGAAAATCTGTGTCTAAGAATTGTCAAACAATTTCAAATTCTTTGAATATCCCACCATCTACAGTACATATTACTGGCTAAAATTTCACAAAAACTGTGTAAATCTAGGTGCACATGAGACAAGGCTGATGGTCTGGATGCTCGTGATATACGTGCCCTCAGGCTGCACTGCATTAAACACTAACATGAATTGGTAATAGAAATCACTGTATGGGCTCAAGAATACTTCCCAAAATCTTTGTCTCTGAACACAGTTCGCCGCGCAATCCACAAATACAAGATAAATCTGTATCATGAAACTAAGAACACTATATCAACACACCAGAAACACCACCATCTTACCCAGGTCAAATGGAAAACTGTTCTGTGGTCAGATGAATCAAAATGTAAAATTCTTTATGGAAACCGCGGACGCCGTGTCCTGCGGAATCAAGAGGAACCATCCAGCTGTTATCAGCACACAGCTCACAAGTCTGTATCTCTGATGGTACGGGGTGGTATTAGTGCCTATGGCAGGGGCAGCTCTCACATCTGGAAACCAACTACAGTCCAGACCTATCACATTTGGCACATTATGGAATGAAAAACCTGGCAAAGACGACCAATGAATGTTGAGCAGGTAGAATTATACATCAGACAAGAATGGGACAACATGCCTCTCCCAAAGCTCCAGCACTTGATCCCTTCACTGCCCAGATGTTTACAGACTGTGATAAAAAGAACAAGGGATATTACACAATGGTAGACAAGGCCTTGTCCCAACTCATTTTAGATGTGTCATTAATTTCTAAAAATGGAGAAATTTCTAACTTTCACCTTCTGATATGTGATACACAGGTGCAGCTCAATAAATGAGAATATCTGTGAAACGTTCATTCATTTCAGTAATTCAGTGATACAATTCATAATCAGCGTCTTCCATGATTGTGTGTCCTACTGAACCAGACTGAGGAAACCTTGGCAGGTGACACTGAATTTACAAGACTGAACTGAACTTACAATATTCTCATTTTCTTAGATTTGGGTTTTCATTCCCTGTAATCCATAATCAACATTTACAGAAATAAAACACTTGAAATAGAAGACTCTGTGTGTAAAGAATCTAGAAAATATAGGAGGTCACTTTATTAATGTAATTACTGAAAGAAACGATTCAAAGATATTCTAATTTATTGAGATGCCTGTATGTTCTCTTGTGAAACTTTCACCTTCTGATATGTGATCTATTTACTATTGTATAATTTTCACCTTCTGATACAGTGCCTTGCGAAAGTATTCGGCCCCTTGAACTTTTCAACCTTTTGCCACATTTCAGGCTTCAAACATAAAGATATAAAATTTTAATTTTTTGGTGAAGAATCAACAAGTGGGACACAATCGTGAAGTGGAACAAAATTTATTGGTTATTTTAAACTTTTGTAAAAAATAAAGAACTATAAAGTGGGGCGTGTAATATTATTCGGCCCCTTTACTTTCAGTGCAGCAAACTCACTCCAGAAGTTCAGTGAGGATCTCTGAATGATCCAATGTTGTCCTAAATGACTGATGATGATAAATATAATCCACCTGTGTGTAATCAAGTCTCCGTATAAATGCACCTGCTCTGTGATAGTCTCAGGGTTCTGTTTAAAGCGCAGAGAGCATCATGAAGACCAAGGAACACACCAGGCAGGTCCGTGATACTGTTGTGGAGAAGTTTAAAGCCGGATTTGGATACAAAAAGATTTCCCAAACTTTAAACATCCCAAGGAGCGCTGTGCAAGCGATCATATTGAAATGGAAGGAGTATCAGACCACTGCAAATCTACCAAGACCCGGCCGTCCCTCTAAACTTTCATCTCAAACAAGGAGAAGACTGATCAGAGATGCAGCCAAGAGGCCCATGATCACTCTGGATGAACTGCAGAGATCTACAGCTGAGGTGGGAGAGTCTGTCCATAGGATAACAATCAGTCGTACGCTGCACAAATCTGGCCTTTATGGAAGAGTGGCAAGAAGAAAGACATTTCTCAAAGATAGCCATAAAAAATCACCTGGGAGACACCAAACATGTGGAAGAAGGTGCTCTGCTCAGAGGAAACCAAAATTGAACTTTTTGGCCACAATGCAAAACAATATGTTTGGCGTAAAAGCAACACAGCTCATCACCCTGAACACACCATCCCCACTGTCACACATGGTGGTGGCAGCATCATGGTTTGGGCCTGCTTTTCTTCAGCAGGGACAGGAAAGATGGTTAAAATTGAAGGGAAGATGGATGGAGCCAAATACAGGACCATTCTGGAAGAAAACCTGTTGGAGTCTGCAAAAGACCTGAGACTGGGACGGAGATTTATCTTCCAACAAGACAATGATCCCAAACATAAAGCAAAATCTACAATGGAATGGTTCACAAATAAACGTATCCAGGTGTTAGAATGGCCAAGTCAAAGTCCAGACCTGAATCCAATCGAGAATCTGTGGAAAGAGCTGAAAACTGCTGTTCACAAACGCTCTCCATCCAACCTCACTGAGCTCCAGCTGTTTTCCAAGGAAGAATGGGCAAGAATTTCAGTCCCCAGTGCAAAACTGATAGAGACATACCCCAAGCGACCTGCAGCTGTAATCGCAGCAAAAGGTGGCGCTCCAAAGTATTAACTTAAGGGGGCCGAATAATATTGCACGCCCCACCTTTCAGTTTTTTATTTTTTACAAAAGTTTAAAATATCCAATAAATTTTGTTCCACTTCACGATTGTGTCCCACTTGTTGTTGATTCTTCACCAAAAAATTTAAATTTTATATCTTTATGTTTGAAGCCTGAAATGTGTCAAAAGGTTGAAAAGTTCAAGGGGGCCGAATACTTTCTCAAGGCACTGTATGTGTTCTATTTACTATTGTATAACTTTCACCTTCTGATAAGTGTTCCATGTACTAATGTAAATACAATATGGTTAGATGAGATTTCCAGGTCATTTCATTCTTGTTTTCTGCACATTTTACACAGAGTCCCAACTGTTCTTGTTCTTGGGTTGTAGTAGTTCTATTCTTGTATATTCTGTAGGGGGCAGTATTATAGTAGTTGATATAATATCTACAGTACATATGTTTAGCATGACATGATGAGAGTTATTCCCTGGGCACATTCCTCTCTGCTCTCAGTAGTACACTGACAGTTTCCTCACTTTTCTGTTACATTCCTTGGCACTTATTTCATATATAGATATATTTCTGTGTAGTTCTTAGGCGGATTCTTACAAGGATTATGAGTCTTCGCAGGATCTCCTCTTATCAACGGCTCTTTTTGCCTCAAGACAGACTTTATCCCTATGGGCCAGCACCGTCATACAGGTTGGGACATTGTACTATAGTTACTGGGAAGCTTCTACTTGGCCTCTCTATTCACTAATACAGGACTACAGCAGGTGAAGGGTGCGGGGGCAGGGGTGGGACTGCTCATCCGATGGGGCTGATTTCACTTTTCTAATGTTTTAAAGTGGCTGTCCCTATAGATCAGTGTCCCCATACTGAAGATCTGTGTCCTGTTGGTTCGATTCCTCAGATAGCTTCATAGTGACATAGTTTATAAGGCTGGAAATTGATGTCCATCCACTTCAGCATTTTATCCTGCAATGTTGACCCAGAGAAAGCCAAAACCTCATAAGGTGGACGCAGACTCTCTTTATTTTAGGAGAAAAAATTCCTTGTCAACTTAAAATCTGGCCATCAGAATAATTCCCAGGATCCTCGACCCATCTCCATATTCCAGTAACTATGACCTGTAATGATATTACCCCCCAGGCATTCAGACTTGTGAGCCCCACATGGCAGAGACTTCTATAGTTTCACTGTTCTTACAGTAAAGATCCCCTTCTATGTCTGTAGAAACCCTTCTCTTTATGGCTAAGGCCCCACGTAGCGAAGCGCAGGGAAAAAACGTCTTTCGTTGCAATTTTGCAGAGGTTTCCTCTGCGGACTTTCTGCCCCATTATAACTATAGGAAGACGCCAGCGTTTCTGAGGGTATAATTGACATGCTGCAATTTGCAAAAACGTGAGCATTTTTGAAAACGAAGCTTTTCTGCTGCAGATTTTTTTCTGCAATGTGTGGATGGGATTAGCCAGACTTCTATCCACTTTGCATTTACATGGGGCTTCAGCCTAACGGGGTTTCCCAGCTTTCCTGTTGATAGTTCATTAGTATAATAAACCACCCGGGGGCTAGAAAAACCCTTTAAACATAGAGGATGCCCCCATGTCACAGGGTATGAATAGATCCTGGCAGGGATCTGTGCTCTGACTATTGATGTATTTAGATCTGGTTATTACATTGTCTCTTAGACATCTGTTTCCCAAACTAAACAGCCCTAAATCCCCTTTCACATGAACTCCCTTTCTGTCTGTTTGCTGCACGGAGAGCGCTGGGACCCATTCACACGTCCAATGTTTTTCATGGATGGAGAGACACTGGGAAGAATATTTTGCCATGCTCTACTCATCTCGGCCATTGAAGTCTATGGGTCCATGAGTAAAAACGAGCAGTACGCAGACGTCATCCGTGTGTTGTCCATGGTTACAAATACATTGCTAAGTGATTGCTGAAATATAGCAAAAAATCTGATGACACATGGATAGTGCACGGAAATACACTAGGATGTGCAACATCTGTTTTGTAGTCCATGCATTCATTCGGCTATGGTGCATTAAAATGTCCATTTTTCGCAGCAGTTTTGCACCCTAGGGATCCCTCATACATTACAGTGCATGGAGGGATTTGTGAAAATGAACAAAAATAAAGTATGATCTATATTATGATGGTCCGTGACAAAAGGCCATCAAATTATTAATCATGTGAACAGCCCCCATTCACAGACATTGAAATGAATGCGGCCATATCAATCTAGGATTAATCTGATATTGACAAGAAGCTTGCAATGCATTTCTGGCCACCTGACCCTCAGTCCTAGGAAATATTCAGACTCCAAGATTCATTTACAGTCATTTACATTCCCAGGGGATAAGTGTCAGATTGCTGGGGGTCTGACGGCCGGGTCCCCCGAAAGCCTCCTTGTGAATGGAGCGCTGGTGCACATGTATGACCATGCACTGGTACAGGGCTGCGGGCGCTGCTGGGGATTACAGTCCTGCGGTGGTGAATGGAGTGCAGGTCATACAAGTGCACTGGCGCCATTCACAAGGAGGCTATGGAGAGACGTTCATTCCCCTGTTCTCCTGGTTGTTGAGGGACCCGGCGATCGGACCCCCACTGATCAGACACTTATCCCCTGTCCTGCGGCACTTTCCTTTAGTGAAGTATATTGTAACGTTTCTTCCCTTCACCTGCAGAATAGATGAAAAATATAAAAGTTTACTTAGTTTACACTTTCACTCCCATCAGTTTTGTTGCTTCTGGGTCTCAGATTTCCAGATAATTCCAGAGTCATTTGCTGATTCCCAGGATTTCTGGGTTACAATTTGTGCTTTATGTGTTTGTGTCTATGGACGTGTCTGGGGTCTGTGGTCGGTTATTGTTACATTTGATGTTGCTTTCATCTTAATACATCAGATTTCTCTCTCTACATTGTATCTTTCTTCTCCAGTAGAGACAGAGTCTGGAGACTTGTGACTCGGGCCGGTTACGTCCACCATCAGACTCTGCTGCAGAGGCATCAGCAGGCCCAGCGCCCGGCTGTCTACATCATAGAGACCGTGAGTCTGATATTACTGTGATCATCATTACCTTCAGAGGTGTAGCCTCCTGACCCAATGCAAAATCTGTAATGGGTGCCCTACTTACCTGGTGCCATGTAGAATAGTGGTATATGTTGTGTGTTATGGGGCCCCTTCAGGGTCCCGGGGCGGTAGTGACCGCTACCACTGCACTCCCTGTAGCTACACCCCTGGTTACCCTGTAAACTGGAGCCGCACACAGGGACCTCTGCCGCCTCCTAGCGGCTATGGCAAATACCACATGAAATTGGGTCATGTTTGCTGGAGCTGGCAGCCTAACCCTAACCCTACACGATTCTCTGCAGACCGTTGCTGCGGCTTTCAGTTTTTGCGTTGCAAAAATCAAAATCTGTGGCTTCCAATTGAGAAGTCCCTTTGCACTGTGGGATATAGTCTCGGCATATGGATGAGGTTTGTTCAATTCCTTCCACCTTGTTGCTGCTGTACAACATAGTGGGCTAACCCACTGCACTCACTGCCATGTGACCCCGGCCTTAAAGGGATTTACTCCTCAGGGACAACCCTTTTTAAAAAGGGCCCATTGGGGCAATAAGCTATGTACCCAGGATCCTACACCCTGCCGGCAAGCAGCTGAAAGATGGCTGAAATCTGCCAGAACGGGAGTCATTCATAGAGAGAGACTCATGATCTGAGGTCCCCAATACACAGCTAATAAATCTGATCCCACCTTTCTCTAGGATGCCCACATTTCTAGAGACCTGTTCACACACTGCGGTCAAATTTATTTAGAAATTGTAGAGAAAATTGGACATGACTACATGTGAATAAACCCTAAATGTGCACCATCCTATACTATACACCCTCCATAGTAGTTATTGTATTCACAATTTTACTACTTGTCATTGGAAACAGTCAGCAAGCTTGTTGACACCTCCTAATAGCTAAGGTATTGAATACCAATAATTCTAGAATAATGGATGCCAGGTTATAGGACTTTCATAGTAGAAGTTTCTTTATGATATGGAGCGTTCATTTATTTTTTAGGTGAATTTCTTTGTTTTTGGTCATATCAGTAACTTTCTTTCATTGTCATTTTAAGTTGTATTATCTCATTCTGAACACTAGGGGAAGCTATTATACCATTTTAGGTATTAGGCATCACAGGCTGTGACAAATGTGCAATACCCGAGGCTAACACCAGGGGGCAGTTTTCTTCCTCTGACTACAGGTGTATAATGAGAATGTAAGTTTTAAAGAATTTTAAAGGTCTTGAAACTGGAAACAGCTACAAAAATAAAAATGTAATGTAATCTAAAAATACATAATTAGAAAATTTCCATTTATAAGAAGTCTAATTATGTCCCAGCAATTTTCAGTACATTGCAAGTCTACGAGGAATATGGGGTTGGGGTATGGAGCACCCTATAGATCACCTCTGGCCCAGAGCTAGTCTATGATAGAAGTGACTTGGCCTGTACAGTGCTGCTGTTTTGTGTCCCGGGCCTCGCTATGCGGTCACTTCTTGCACAGTCCTCGCTGCTGAATGTCACAATGTTGCAGGACATAGTTCAAACAGAGTAAACTTTGTATCAGTTACTTCATCTGCGCGGTTTACATAGTTTCCATGTAATGTAGATGTCTTCTGGCCTTATATTGTCTATGCCCCCTATGGGGTCTCCATGAGATACCCCTTTTTGGGTGTGAGGATGACTGGGTCCATATGCATGCTGGGAGTTGTAGTTTCAAAGGTTGCCTATCCCTGATCTGTGGAGGGGTAAAGTCTCTGAGCTCTTACCAGTCAAAAGCAGGGGTGTACACAAGGGGGTTATTCCATGATTAAAACTGACCCCTTCACTGACCCTGACTGGCACCACTTATCATCAGGAGAGCAGCGGCTCAGAGGTTATAAGGCCCCGCTGGTTACCATTGAGCAAATCCATCATTACTGTCAGGGCCTGAGGGTGAGCAGTGAGTTTGGGTCTCAATTCTCATTGCCCTTAGGATTCCCTTTCTGTCCCCCAACGCTGGTGCTTTATTGTGATAATTACTGGGGTCAGATCAGAGAAGACGCGGCGACGTTATACTGTGTATGGGGGCCCTAAAGGGGACATTATACAATGTGGGGGCATTATATAGTGCGGGCACGAGCATTATACTCTTAGTCCTCTCCCCTCTGGAAAATCCTGTGCACACCCTGGTCAGTTAATGCTGCAGCACAGACATTTTAGATAATGGTCTCTTTATGGTAAGAGTTTGGGGACACACGACTGCACCCCTGTACACACTGCCAGCTCCATATAGACATGGGGTGGAGGAACTGGAGGAGTGTCTGAACAGAGCCCAGATCACATCTCTGGCCATCACTTCCGGGAAGAACAGAAGTGTCGATTGTGACCCAGACCTTCTCCCCCAGCATCAGTGCCTGACCTCACAAATGTGGCACCAATTCTCTAGACACCCCAGAATATCAGAAATCCTTGCCAGGGGAGGGCGATACCCTATATCAGCACCTATATCGGTGGAATAGGATGTCTAACAGGCTCAGATAGATGTCATGGTCTGGGTGCACATACTTTTGGCCACAGTGAACATATTTCAGGTCATCAGAGAGTTCTGCACTTCCATCAGCAGGGGGCAGTGTTGCTTTCCTCTTCCCATCATACTGTTAGTTGACTGAGTGCAGTTTTTGGCCGGGGATATATGTTTTAAAGTTCACAGGGGGTACAGGTCACTGACGCGTCCCCCAATTATGTGCCCCATCTTACTGAGGACACATCTGCAACCACAGATATCCTATCATTCTGCTGTTTGTGGTGGCCGCGGCTATTGCACAAAGCTAAAATATTTGCTGTGCTTCTGTCTTGCCAAGTGAATATTGATGGCACGCGCCTGATGTTTGCTGTGCTTTAACCCTGTCCACGCCAACCTGACTGGCGCTGGTGAGTGATGAGGCTTGCTGGTATCTGTAGTGCAGCTCTACAAGACATCTAGGGATCAGCCCTAATAAATATTTTGTTCAATTTCACTCCATCTTCTAGGTTTCTCCTTGAATGAGAACATTCTTATTTACATCCAGAGGCTGAAAATCCTTTTGCCTATCTAATTGTTCTCACAGCTGAGGGTTTGTTACAATTGAATCTACACTACACAATCATCTGTGAGCTAATAATTCATGCTTCTCCCCCCTAAGCGCTGAACGTTTGCAACAATGTATCAGTAAAATGTGTCTACTTGGAGTTTGGACTTTAGTTCGCAGAGGTCTGTCTAGAGCAGGGGTGTCAAACTCATTTTCTCCGGGGGCCACTTCAGCCTCACGGGGTACCTTGAAGGGCCAAGATTATTTTTCACATGTATAAAAGTAACTTCTCCTTAACAGATAAGCGAGCTATTAAGGAGTAGTTACATTTGTACATTACTACTGTTACAATCATCCCTTTGAGGGCAACCAGGAAGAACATAATGTATTGTTAAAACCTAGGATATTGGCATGTTACATACTATCCTCATCCTTTTCTGAATATATCAAAAATTAAGCACTATACAGATACTGTTTACCCCTGCAAACGGTATTATGCTCTATAGTTGCCTCTGCACACGGTATTATGCCCCACAGCGGCCCCTGCACACGGTATTATGCTCCATAGTTGCCCCTGCACACGGTATTATGCTCCATAGTTGCCCCTGCACACGCTATTATGCTCCATAGTTGCCCCTGCACACGCTATTATGCTCCATAGTTGCCCCTGCACTTGTATTATGCTCCATAGTGGCCCCTGCACACATTATTATGCTCCTTAGTGGCCCCTGCATTGGTAGTATGCTCTATAGTGGCCCCTGCACACGTTATTATGCTCTATAGTGGCCCCTGCAAATGGTATTATGCCCCATAGGGGCCCCTGCACATGGTATTATGCCCCATAGGGGCCCCTGCACATGGTATTATGCCCCATAGGGGCCCCTGCAAATGGTATTATGCTCTATAGTTGCCTCTGCACACGGTATTATGCCCCACAGCGGCCCCTGCACACGGTATTATGCTCCATAGTTGCCCCTGCACACGGTATTATGCTCCATAGTTGCCCCTGCACACGCTATTATGCTCCATAGTTGCCCCTGCACACGCTATTATGCTCCATAGTTGCCCCTGCACTTGTATTATGCTCCATAGTGGCCCCTGCACACATTATTATGCTCCTTAGTGGCCCCTGCATTGGTAGTATGCTCTATAGTGGCCCCTGCACACGTTATTATGCTCTATAGTGGCCCCTGCAAATGGTATTATGCCCCATAGGGGCCCCTGCACATGGTATTATGCCCCATAGGGGCCCCTGCACATGGTATTATGCCCCATAGGGGCCCCTGCAAATGGTATTATGCTCTATAGTGGCCCCTGCACACGGTATTATGCCCCATAGTGGCCCCTGCACACGGTATTATGCCCCATAGTGACCCCCCCACCCATGAACTATTATTATTCTCTGGGGTCTTTTCAGACCCCAGAGTATAATGATCGGAGACCCAGGTGGTGACAAACATAAAACCAGTGTTACTTACCTGGGCCCCGGTGCGCTCCCTGCATTCGGCCTTCTTCAAGGTCGCACAGACCGGCGTCGCGACATAATGACGTCGGCCTGGCTCACGTGACGTCTGGGACGTCACCAAAGAAGGCCGAAGCCTGCTGGGAGTAACATCGGATTGCCGGAGAGGTGAGTAACACAGGTTTTTATGTTTATCACCTCCTATGGGTCTCTGTTTATTATACTCCGGGGTCTGAAAAGCCCCCGGAGTATAATAATAGTAGTATTTGATGGGGTTCGCGGGCCGCGGCCTCACTTACCATCCCCGCTCCTGCACACAGCCGCTTCTGCGTCCCATAGCAGAAGGGGAAGCGGGGGCGGCCACGACGAGCAGCGGGGATCGATAAGTAAATAGGCCGTTATGTGCCGGGGATACTCCAGCAGGCAACGGCCTATTTATATATATATAAAAACTTATCCTCACCTACCTCCGACGCCTTGATGCAGCCGCCGCCTCCTCCTCTTCTTGTCCGTGACGTCTGCGTGTCAGCGTAGGAGGCGCGATGACGTCATTGTGTCGCCGCCTGCGCTGACATGCAGAGGTCTCGTAAACCAGCCCAGGACAGGTATCGCACAGCTTTGTTTTTTTGTTTTTTTTTTAAGCGGCCTGTCCTGGGCTGGTTTACATTACATAGACAATAAAAAATGCCGCCCTGCGGGCCAGATAAGTGCCAGGCCGGATAACAGAAGGCAGCGGGCCAGATTCGGCCCGCGGGCCTTGTGTTTGACACCTGTGCTCTAGAGTGATACATTATAACAAACCCTCTGCTATGTGAGAAGGACATGATTAAGGATAGATATGAACTAGAATATTTCTGTTCATTGACATCAAGCAGAAATCTTGAAATTGTCAATGAATGAAGCTAAAGTAGCTTTATTGACAGGACACTAAAAAACCTTTAGGCGATGTTCACACTGTGTCACAGCTTCTGCTCATAGCCTGATCTTCTCATAAACACTGATATCTGATTGGCAGCAAATCTGCAACAACATCCTCATGTAACACAGGCAGATTTTGCTGCAGCTGATGGTGGAAATATATGCCATGTGTGAATGCACCCATAGTGGGTAAGGGGCAGGATACAAGCAGCTGGATCATGATATCTCTGCTCTCCTCTCCCCTGCCAGGTCCACTCCATAGAGGAGGAGATGCAAGAAGTGGCTGTCAACACATCTGGACGCACCCGCAATCTCCGACAACTTCACAGCGAACGTGGATGGAACAAGGCCAAAGGAACTGCGGTAAAAAGATAATAGAATGATGGTACTTATACTACAATTCTGCAGATACCGAGCTACTGATGTAGTAGAGCTAAGTTTGTCACTTGACCTGTAGTGTTATATCTGTGGTTTTACATAGGACTGCAGGTAATCCTACAGCAAAGACATATGAAATCCTATCCATGGCCACTCACCAGCCCTCAGAGTGCCAGCGTCCTGCTATCTATTCTCCTCTATCCCCCTCCCCTCTGACTACTTCTCATTCTGACCCTTACACCTCTACTTGGTAAACAGCTGAAAGGAGCTGGAGCAGATTCACTGACAACCACACAACATGAGGGGAGGGGCAGATTTGCAGTTGTCACCCAGTTCACATATTGTGTCAAAGCCAATGAGCCGGGCAGCTGTGTGCGGCTGGATTCACATCTGTGTTGGAGTCTCTGTAGGAAACTCCGCTGCAGAATCTGCTTAAAATCGGTGGAGAGAAAAGTCCTGCAAGGAAGACTTTTCTCTCTACTGGTTTCAGTATAAAACCAATGGGATCCGCAGGTTTCCGCGTGTAACCGCTTTTTAAGCAGACAGGGTCTCCGTCTTTCAGGTCCTCATGTGGACCTGAACGACAGAAACCTGAATGGTAATGTGAACCTAACAGCAGGTCTAGGAGATATTAGCCTGAATTAGCCCCTCCTGATAGATTGTTACAATGTGTCTATGTCAGTGACTTGTATCAGTCTGGAGACAGAGGATTGCCTAGAATGGGTACATTGTAACAGGACTAAGTTAGAGTTTTCAGTAGTGATGAGTGAATCTGTTTGTAACAAGCTGGGTTTGTTATAATTTTTTCAAAAATATTGAGTTTGGCTGAACCCAAGAATTTTGGAGTTTGTCACCTACAAATCATTATTTTTATTATTATTATTATTATTATTATTATTATTATTATTATTATTATTTATATAGCACCATTAATTCCATGTGCTGTACATTATTATATTAATTCCATGTGCTGTACATTATTATATTAATTCCATGGTGCTGGACATACACTGTACACTGCTGATTTTAGGTGCAACTCATCCAGCTGCTACCTACAGAAGTATTCTGACGACTCTGCAATAGTAGGCCTCATCACAGACGATGATGACAAGGAGTACAGAGAACTGAACCGGTTTTTTGTGGACTGGTGCCACCGGAACCACCTGAAGATTAACGCGGGGAAGACCAAGGAGATGGTGGTGGACTTCCGTAAAGGCAGAAGCCCTCCTAAACCAGTGGACATCCTGGGGACGGGCATCGAGATTGTGAACACCTATAAGTACCTGGGTCTGCTTCTTAATAATAAGCTGGACTGGGCAGATCATATGGAGGCCCTGTACAGGAAGGGCCACAGCAGGCTCTACCTGCTTAGGAAGCTGAGAGCCTTTGGAATCCGGGGGGCACTTCTTAGAACTTTCTTCAACTCGGTAGTGGCATCAGCCATCTTCTTTGGAGTGGCCTGCTGGGGGAGCAGTATATCACCCAGGGACAGAAATAAACTTGACAAGCTGATTAGAAGGGCCAGCTCTGTCCTGGGGAGCCCACTGGACCCAGTGCAGGTGGTGGGTGACAGAAGGATACTGTCCGTGGTGAGCTCCATGCGGGAGAATAACTCCCATCCCATGCATGAGACTGTGATCGCGCTGAGCAGTACTGTCAGTGACCGACTGCTCCACCCTAGGTGTGAGAAGGAACGCTATCGGAAGTCTTTCCTCCCCACCGCGGTTAGGCTGTACAACCAACACCGACCTAAGCGGAGATCATTACACACAGAGAACTGAAATATCTCTCTGCCTGTTAAATCCCCCCCCCCCCCTCTGCCACGTCCTATCTGTCTGTCTGCTATTAATGTAATGTCTCTCACCTTGGAACATTCCTGTACATGTTGTATTTGTATTTGTATCTGCTTATCTTATCTTTGCTGCTGTAACACACTGAATTTCCCCACTGTGGGACTATTAAAGGACTATTATTATTATTATTATTATTATTATTATTATATTAATTCCATGTGCTGTACATTATTATATTAATTCCATGGTGCTCTGTACATTATTATATTAATTCCATGGTGCTGTACATTATTATATTAATTCCATGGTGCTCTGTACATTATTAGATTAATTCCATGGTGCTCAGTACATTATTATATTAATTCCATGGTGCTCTGTACATTATTATATTAATTCCATGGTGCTTTACATTTGTGGATTTACATACGGTACACAAAATATACAAAACAGATAATACTAGCAGTGATCACTGGCACAGTGGGATAGAGGGCCCTGCCCGCAAGGGCTTACAGTCTATGAAGGACTTACTTTGGAGTTTAATCAGAGGTCCAGGAAAGGGGCAGAAAAAGAATACTTGTACTCCCCTTCCCTCACTTCTGGGCTCTGTCGCGGCATCTTTTTAGGGCGTCTTTATTCCATCAATATAATAAGATCAGCAGACGGCAAAGCTTTTCCTTTTGAGTAAGACGACGGCCGTTTTGCGTCACCTGATATCTGGGTGCTCATGTGATCACCCATTCCTGCTATTTATATATTAGGAAGAACAGGAAACAACAATGTATATAAAACACAAGGATGAGAGAACAACAATGTATCAAATGCAAGTTCTAATAAACAAACTCCCAAATCATTTTTATCATTACAACCATTGGGGCCCATTGCTCCCATACGAGAGATCAGATCGGCCTCCTTCTGTAACAGACTCTCCTGTTCTTATCCCAGCTTTATCTCAATAACCCAGCAAATCTAAGACATGACGCCTCACCTCCACGACCCCCCTAATGGGTTGTATTAATGGCATTGCCCTATGACCTAGTCTGATCTAATGGTCTTCCCAATGTAATAAAATCACAAGAGCATATTATATAATAAACTACATAGTCTGTTCTACAAATTATAAAGCCCCGAACCTCGAACATTACCGGACCCAGTATTATACATTTGTCCCTAGATGAGAATCAGCTCCTATTACTATCCCTGGGCCTTCACTTATTATATTATGGGGTCTGAAGAGATCCTGGAGAATATAAAAGCACTTCTAAATGAATCTCACAAGCTTTGTTTATCTCCAGTTTTCAGCCTCTGGATATAGACAGGAATGTTCCTTTCACTGACAGCAAGCAGAGATCTTGTGAATGGTCAAGAATTGTGCACAAAAGTGTAACAAAAAGTTGCAGAACTTTTATTATTTGATGACATAGATCTGGAGGAGCCCTTTAGATACTCCTCTTGTTCCACCAGGACTGCAGCAATGAAGTGACTGTATCTGTATCGGACATGTGTAATAAATGTGACCAGCACTGACCAGTCCCTCGTGTGTGAAATGGTCACAGCTGCGGCCCCTTCTGATCCGTGTCATCTCATAGATATCCGCCGTGTGTCTGGGACGCCTTCACATCTCCAGGTGGCTTATATATATGGGCTAGTAATGAATTTTACGTCTTGTGTCACCCATAGCGCAGTCAGTCTCATGGGGCACCTGTTCTCCGTCTGCGGCGAGAAGACACTTACCAACATTACATGTCTATGGCTAACACGGTACAACATTATACTACTAGCAACATGTACATTGACATAATAGGGATGCTCTTCCACCCCAGTTCAAGGCAAGATCAGGCACTTTTGGTTGTTTTTTTGTTTTTATTTTGGAAGCCACACCCCTTTTCTGGCCAGGACATGCCTGGATTGTTTCCAAAAATTCAAGTCTGTCTTGGCAAATATGGGACCGCTGTTAACTATGTATTTGCCATTTACATGAGGTTAAAAAATGATCCAGTGAAGACTTCTGACATTTAGTATGGCGCCACCTGGTGCTCAGAGTGTATAGCAATGTGTGTGTCCACCTGCTGAGCTGAGTTCTGGTGGACACACATGCTCAGTCACTTTTATCACAGCCAGGTCTCTGTATAGTGATCCTCTGTTCACTGCAGGGCAGCCAATAGAAATAGTTCTCTGCCCTGCTTGTCTGGATATGGCAGTATATGACAGTCTAGCTGAGAAAACTCCTTCTGTAGGGGAAGTAAGAAGGGACTGTCAGCTGCCAGGGGGGAAGAAGACTGATTCTGTCCAGCCAAGTAGCAGAAGATGATGAAACAATTATTTTGATGCTAGAAATATCGGACGTATAATTATCAAGAGCACCATCGCATTGATCACATGACTGATCCGTATATTATGTGGATCCTTTAGATTTTTCGGTTTTGTCCTTTATTTTTTCACCACATTCCTGAGCGTTCTCCTGTCTGTGTTTTTGGCTGCAGTCTAATAGGTTTTTATTACTATAATCATCATTATGGCTAATGGTTCAGAGATTTACGCTGAGGCTCTGAGCGATCTGCGGCCTCATAATCCAAGCGCAGCGACCAATTAACGAAACGTCGCAGTGAACCGTGTCCTGGCAGCTCAGAAATGTCAGATGAGGAGATAACTCTGCGGGGAGCCGAGGGGTGACCGGTCAGTTATGCTATATGAAGACTAACTATTGACTTCACTATTCTCCTGTACTAAGTATAGATGTAGCAGAGCTGAACGTGTTGTATCTTCTTTCCATGCATCATGTTATAATATAATAATAATATTTTTTATATAATGCCAATATAATCCACTGCTCTATACAGATCAATCACTGCATTAAAGGAATTTCTCTATCGTTCTGCAACTTTCTGATATTTTCTGTATTTCTATTCCTTACTATATTTAAGATCTCTGCTTGCTGTCAGGGAGTGAAGATATTCTTGCTTTGTAGTTAATAGATTACCATATAAAGCAGAGAATAATGCACAGTCTGCAGAGTCTTCTATGCATTAACTGCTTTTACAGTAAAGAATCCCTTCCTCTATTTATGATGTGAGCTCCATACCTCCATATTAAGCTGACTGTCCTATAATCTCACTGCTCCTTTGTTTCCACTTTATCTTTGGGTTTATAAGGGTTTCAGCCATTACCACCAGTAGCAGACTGACATTCCTCAGTGTATCTGCTCTTACTGTAAAGACTCCCTCCTGCTATTAATGATACAATCTCTAATGGTTGTCTCACAGTTTATTGTACACCAGTGCCCCTTAATCTTACGGTTAGGTCATTGTCCGAAGAAGCCCTAGGGCCACATGTACTGCCTCTCTCATATTTCATGCTGCAGCTTTCTGGTGTTCTCAGCATTTTTGTTCCTTACTATAGTTATTATCTCTGCTTGCTGTCAGGGAATTAAAACATGCTTGCTTTGCAGTTAATAAATTACCACGTAAAGAAGCCTTTCATGTATTTATGACCTTTGCCCTTTGCCTTCCATCAGTTCTTCTCGGTACTTGCAGACAGTTTTTGGTAGAACTGTACAGGGAGGTTGTTCCCGCCGCCATCTTGGAGAACTAAGCACAGATCTTCTGTGGATGTTGCTTGCTCCAATCCTTCTGTCTCTTCATGTCATCCCAGACAGACTGGATGATGATGAGATCAGGGCTATATCTGTGGGGGCCGGATCATCACTTCCAGGACTCCTCCTCCAAAGGGCAAAGGTCACACCGAATATCAATGGAATTTACATTTCTCTTTTCTTCATTCACTTCATTTTGTTAATTGACAGAAGTAAGCTATTAACCCTTCTATTTCTGAAAGTATTCTTAGTTTGCAGCATTTTTCACATTGGCTTAAAACTTTTGCACAGCATTGTAGAGCGGTAATAATGACCACATAATAAGTAAATAATACTGCCAAACAGTGCACATATAGTAGTACATTACAGTGCTTATGCAATAGTGCTGTACAGTGAGCACATAATAGTGTCCTACAATGATCATACAGTATAACGGTGCTCTGTAGTGCCTACGTTACAGTATCATAAACTGATCTACACATTAGTGCCAGCATATTAATACAATGCAATACTGTTCAGTACACAACAATACCATAGAGTACCAATGTAATAATATCACACAGTGTCTATATAATAGTGCCCTGCTGTGACTACCCTGCACCACAGTGTTATAAACTAAACAGGTAACAGTGCCACAATCAGCTACATGTTACCGCCATACTGTACCAACATAATAATATTACACAGTGCCTACATAATGGGGTCATATATCAAACACCATGGGTCACCTACATGTTACCGCCATACTGTACCAACATAATAATATTACACAGTGCCTACATAATGGGGGTCATATATCAAACACCATGGGTCACCTACATGTTACCGCCATACTTTACCAACATAATAATATTACACAGTGCCTACATAATGGGGTCATATATCAAACACCATGGGTCACCTACATGTTACCGCCATACTGTACCAACATAATAATATTACACAGTGCCTACATAATGGGGTCATATATCAAACACCATGGGTCACCTACATGTTACCGCCATACTGTACCAACATAATAATATTACACAGTGCCTACATAATGGGGTCATATATCAAACACCATGGGTCACCTACATGTTACTGCCATACTGTACCAACATAATAATATTACACAGTGCCTACATAATGGGGTCATATATCAAACACCATGGGTCACCTACATGTTACCGCCATACTGTACCAACATAATAATATTACACAGTGCCTACATAATGGGGTCATATATCAAACACCATGGGTCACCTACATGTTACTGCCATACTGTACCAACATAATAATATTACACAGTGCCTACATAATGGGGTCATATATCAAACACCATGGGTCACCTACATGTTACCGCCATACTGTGCCAACATAATAATATTACACAGTGCCTACATAATGGGGTCATATATCAAACACCATGGGTCACCTACATGTTACTGCCATACTGTGCCAACATAATTTTTGCTATACACTGTCTACATATTAGTGTCATTAAATATATGAGTGGCAACATAAAAAGGATACAATGTGTCTATATATAATACTGCCATATAGTGTCCATATAATAGTATTTACAGGGGTGCAGTAGTAATCATTACCAGGACCTGGAGCCTGAGGGGGCCCAAAGGCCTCTCTACCACATATCAGAAGATACCAGAAGACACCAGTATATAGATAGCACATGGTAAGTGGAGGCCACATTAACATTTTACATTGGGCCCAGAAGCTTCACTTTGTAGTGTTATATACAGTTGTTGTTGCCCATATAAGACCACAGTGGGCACCTTGGCAAAGTTCCTGGAAAGCCATCCAGGTGAGTGGGTGGTGTGGCTTTGGCCCTGTGTAATTCCCCCTTTGCCCAGGCTATAATTCCGCGTGTTATTGTCAGGTCTCCTTGGAATCGGCTGCTCCTTGCAGACTAAGGGTGAATTCACACTGGGCAGATTTGTTGCAGAAGTGTCTGCATCCGAATGGGGTTGTTTCTGCAGTAAACATGGATTTCTGCCAGCCATATTCAGATGACTAGGACAGTCACAGAAACTTCTGTAACAAATCTGCCAGGTGTGAATACACCCATAAGGATCAGATTCTCTTCTCGTGTTACTTGTCAGCACAGGGGCCGCACGCTTCACATCTGTATATTCCAGGGATTATATCATATTCCGCAGAATCTGGCACATAGTGATGCAGAATGTGAGAGCGCCTCCTTCTCCGGGATTTGTTAGCGTTTCATATCCTATAATTTAATCTTCTTTCAACGAGGAAAGTCCTTGGCGAGAGCCGAGCTAATGATTAACGGCAGGTCACATGACGTGTGTGCTGGGTACGTGCCGAGCGTGCCGAGGCGGCATCGAGGAGATGAATGCCATGTGCCATGTGTCACTGTATGTTTGTTATATCTGTCTCTGGGGAAGGTGCTGATATCTAGTTTATGTTTTAATTCTTGTCACCCAACTTTCCCAGAGCCCTGAGTGACAAATCTGCATATGTAATGACACATCCTCTTTATCACTGCATAACTTGGGACCAGGATGGATCAGGACACTAGGAAAGTTTGGTGACAAGTCCTAAAGACATGTAGTAATCTCTAATAAAACTGTAATTCCAGACAGTCGAGGGACCAAAGTGGATACTGTGGAGAATGTGACCAGCAACAGAGGACCTGCAAGGTGAGGTGAAGGAGGAACCCTATCATCCACATCATCATCCTCATCATCATCATCCTCCTCATCATCTACATCATCATCCTCCTCCTCATCATCCACATCATCATCCTCATCATCCACATCATCATCCTCATCCACATCATCCTCATCATCATCATCATCATCATCCTCATCATCATCATCATCCTCATCATCATCATCCTCCTCATCATCTACATCATCATCCTCCTCCTCATCATCCACATCATCATCCTCATCATCTACATCATCATCCTCCTCCTCATCATCTACATCATCATCCTCATCATCCACATCATCATCCTCATCCACATCATCCTCATCATCATCATCATCATCATCCTCATCATCCACATCATCATCATCCTCATCATCATCCTCATCATCCACATCATCATCCTCATCCTCATCATCCACATCATCATCCTCATCCTCATCATCCACATCATCATCATCATCCTCATCATCATATTTTTATATAGAACCTACATGTACAGTCTCATAGAACAAGTTTTAGAGAAAGTGGGACCCATTGCATTTGTAATGTCAGCCTATAGTGATAGGACAATACTGCCAGATAAAATCAATAAATGATCGCCGTATTACCTCACTGCTAAGATGATATACCATACACCGTATACTACCATATACAGCCATCATACAGTGCTAAGATAATACTGCCATATACAGCCCATATAATTCCACCATACAGTACCTAGATAATACTTCCAGATACAGTCCATAAATAATCACCATATAGTGTACTGCCAGTTATAGCTGATATAGCATCACATATATTGCTGTGATTTG